>JAPPVO010000024.1:41739664-41998738 GCA_030407325.1 Camellia japonica | reverse complement strand
ATGAGATAGTAAATACTTCTTTAGAAAAATTAGATATGGAAAATTATGAGCTAGATGATTTTGAAGAGATTCATTTTGATGACAAAGGAGATTATTGGAATTTAGAAAATTTTCAAGAAACAGCTAACTTAGAATTAATTTTTGCTAAAATATAAAATTAAGAACAAACCAATATTTAGAAGAACAGAAAATGATTTAGATGAGATAATAGATTAGCTGAAACAACAGAAATTTAGGAGAACAACCCATGAAATATTGGGAAGAAATAAAATTTTAGCCAGCTTAGATATAAAAAATAGAGATTATAGGATTACCTCAGCACAAATAGATCACACATCAGCAGACATAGAAGAATTTAGAACTCAGATTAAAGAATTATTAGATTTAGGAGTAATTAGACCTAGTAATAGTCCACATAGAAGCGCAGCATTTATGGTTAGAAATCATGCAGAGATAAAGAGGAAAAGCTAGAATGGTAATAAATTATAAAAGATTAAATGATAATACAGAAGATGATAAATACAATATACCAGATAAAGATCAGCTATAAAATAGAATACAGACAGCAAAGATATTTAGTAAATTTGATTGTAAATCAGGATTTTGGCAGATAAAAATGGAAGAGGAAAGTATACCATGGACAGCCTTTTGTTGCCCTCAAGGACATTATGAATGGCTAGTTATGCCCTTTGGATTAAAAATGCACCCTCCATATTTCAGCGTAAAATGGATAGTATATTTAATAAATATAGTTTCATACTAGTATACATAGATGATATTTTAGTATTCAGCCCAGATAAAAATAGTCATATAGATCATTTGTATATAACATTAGAAGAATTCATAAATAATGGAATAATAATTAGCAAAAAGAAGATGGTATTAAATACACCTCACATAGAATTTTTAGGAATGGAGTTAGGAGATGGAAAAATTAGGTTACAACCTCACATAGTGAAGAAAATTTTAGATTATCCAGATAAATTAGAAGATACAAAACAACTCCAATCATTTTTAGGAATTTTAAATTATGCACGAATGTATATTCCTAACCTTAGTAAAAAATAGGACCACTATACAGTAAAACCACACCCACAGGACAAAATATTTTAATCAACAAGATATAGCCTTAGTCAAAAAATTAAAGACATTTGTAAAAATTTACCAGACCTGCAGCTTCCCCTAGAATCAGAATACATAGTAATAGAAACAGATGCAAGTCAATTAGGATGGGGAACAATATTATTAGCTAAACCTAATAAATATGATAGTAAAAATAAAGAACGCATTTGTAGATACAGTTCTGGAATTTAAAGAAGATACAACTATGACCAGCTTAGATTTTGAAATATTAGGAGTAGTTTATGCAATAAATAATTTAGATTATTTTTGCACAAACCTTTTTTAGAACAGATTGAGAACAGAAGATTTTGAGCTAGAGTATAGATTATCAAAAATGTAATTAATGAGCTAATTAAGATATAATTAAGAAGATGGGCAAAATTTTTAGATTGTAAGTAGGGCAAGGATATAAGGTAGAGTTTGAACACATTAAAGGTAGTGATAATAGGCTAACAGATTGGTTAAGTAGGAAAATTATTTAGAAAAGAAGATAACCAGTTTAATTTTTGTGCAGATAATGGAGAACAGCAAGACCATGAACTTTGGGGGATTCTCTCTTCCCATTCATGAAGGCAGAACAAAATTCAGACCATTAACAGGAATTGAGTTAGACCCAGTTCAGCAGTGTCTTTTAGATAATCTTTGGAATAGTCAGAATCACCCAGCTAAACGCCTTTCGGCCTTAAATTCTCTCAGTATATATTTTTCAAAAATCCAAAATAAACCTTTGTCAAAAAGTTTTTCCTTCTATGTAGTAGTTAAAGGAACCAAGCCTGGTATTTACCATGATTGGGTAGAAGTAGATCCCTTAATAAAACTTTGTCCTTTGCCTCAGTTTAAAGGATTTTATGATTTTGAGTCAGCCAGTACCTATGCCCGAAGACAGATAGGAACTAGTTACTTTATTAGCCAGATAGCTAAAGATTACCTGGACACATTGAGCAAGATGAAGTCAACCATCTTTGCTACCAGTGGAGCTCCAGTTAGCCAGATAATTGGAAGCAGTAGTTCAGGCAGTAGTAGTAGTTCTAACCCTCAGACAGATTTTCAGAATCCTCTCCAGATGTGCAGACATTGTGAAGGCCTTACCAGAAATTTCAAGAAAATTATGGATAAAGGCAAAAAGGTCAGTGAAGAGCTAGACCAGCTCCGAGACGAAGAAAAACAATTGAGAACAACCGTTCGAACCCTAACCAATCAGCTTAAAAAATTAGCTCCAGAAAGAACACCTACCTCCTTACCTAGCCCAGAAATCAAACAACTCACCAGTGAGGAATTTGACAAATTGAGTGCTAGAATGTATTTCTTCAGACATTCTATCATTCGATCTTTTTGTGAGAAAAGCCAAGAAATAGAAGACCTAAAACCCATTATTTACACCTTAGCCGAAGATAGCAGAAATAACGAGCTAGTCATTATTCAGCAATTCCTTCAAGATCTCTCCATAGCAAGAGTCGATTGCCCTGGCCTAGCTTATCAATGGATCTATAACAATGAAGAAGAAAAGCAGCCCTGCTTAACAAAAGAAAAATGCAGAAAGCATTCCGAGCATTTTGATAGGTGTCAGTGTAACCTAGACTTCAGTATTTGCCTTTGCCAAATAAATCTAGCTACATTTGAGCCTTTGGAGATACAAATAAGAGGCGAGACATGTTATCTAACAGCCACAAAACTGTTAGATTACGGCTTTGTCTCTAGATTAATTTTCACAGATCCAGATCAGACAGATAGCTTTGGACACAAGCTTGCTCATGCAGTCCTGTGTGTAATGGAAGAATTTCAGCCATATGTAGAAGTTTTGATAGATAGCAAACTACCAGAATGGAAGGGAATATGGTGCAATCCAGCTAAACACAAAATGTACCTCAGAGGAACCTCTACATTCCCAGGATACCCAGGACTTCTCAATAGGAGACCCTGGCCATGCCGAAGATTTCCACTCAAAGACCAGCTCAATAAATGGAGAAAATTTGCCAGTAACACACTAATAGCATACAATGGATATTCCAGACATCTAGTTTGTGAAGATAAATATCAAAAGATACATTGCAATTTGGCCATCCCGGGTTATCCATTTAGCAGAGAAACATTTGTCGATGAAAGCCAGTACCCCAACTATCAACACTGCGTCATTCATGAATCATCAGTTATGGGAGAAAATGATCAAGAACTGTCCGATATGGAAGATGGGGATGACTTTTACGACCAACTTTCAGCAGCAGATCTAGATGACCTTTCAGAAAGAATGTATGGATAGAATCCAAAAAAAAAAGTAGTTATTCTATTTCCGTCATATCATTTTATTTAAGTCACATTACCTCTCTATTACATCACTTTAAATCCAACCTATACCTAACTTATATTTCATAGTCAAAAAGTACACTTATTTAGATCATCCCAAATAACGCTTTAATAGAACAATATTATATGTATTAATTAGTATATTAATCGATGATGTGATATAATTTAAGAGATTTTTTATATTTGTAATATTATTAATAAGTGGGATCAATAATAATGTCATAATTAGTATTGATATATTAATTAGTACACTAATTAGTGCATGTAGCATCATCGAATTTAATATTGCAAAAATAAAAAAAAATATACTCACATTTTATAAGATTTTTAAAAAATAATTAATTATATATAGCATACGTAACAGTCAAAAAATGATAATAATTTATTAGTGGTATAAAAAATTACATAATTGTATTAGCCTACATAATAGTAATTTGTTAGTCAAATTAAAAAAAAAATGATATTCAATTTGTTTGGTTTAAATTTTTAATTTTTTTTTAATTTGTGTTTTTTTAGTTTTAATGAATGTTTAAATTCTTTTAAGTATTTTTTAATTTTAAATCCACTTGATCTACATACATTTAAAAATATAAATTTTGTAATTTTTTTTTTAAAAAAAATCCTAAATACAAAAAAAAAAAATACAAAAGTTCAATATATTTATATATTTATTTTTGTATTTATTGATTTTATTTTAAATTTCTTTATAAATTTTTTATTTTTAGTGAATCTCAAATTTGAAAAAATGGTTAAAATGTTTTAAAAAATCACCAAAAATTAAAAAAAAAATACAAATTAAAAAGGCAAAAGGAAAAATTACTCATAAATCCCATTTGGGAAAATGTTAGTCCATTTAGTCCTACATGTTTTTTATAAACCAAATAGTTCTTTTTATTTATAGTATGTATTATTGATTTGATTTATATTTGAGTTTACTTGTTTACCCCTTATTGTGATTATATTTTTTTATGTTTTTTTGGGATTGGGTGTATGTGGATAAGGTATGATTTAACATTTCTATTTTTTTAGAGATTTTGTGAAGTGATTGTGGGGATTATCGATGTTACCTACTTGGTGTTACATTATTGATGTTAAATCATTTGTGTTTTTCTGGAGAGGTATGTGGGTTGTAATGATCACATTTACCTACATAACATCAACCTAGAGCCACATTGTTGTACCATTAAGCCGTCCACTAACAACCTATAACATTAGCACCAAACACCAACCACCAATTACATAACATAACATCGGCACAATCTGACAATCCTCAGCAATTTACAATCACTACCCCTTACTACCACCAAACCTCACCAACACTTTTAGGCATACATCCTCCCACTAGCCCCCAATATTACAAAATACACACCTAATCATACAAACATTAGTTATGACACCATGCGTATGTTGTATTACATACATGCACAACATCAGATTTGCAATCGCAGGAAATTCCCAAACCCATGAAAATATTTCAATATTAACCAATAAAACCATGTGTCTGTCACATTACAAACAAGCACAACATCACATTTGCAATTAATGGTAAACCCCAAACCTGCGACGTGAACAAGATCACCTAAAATCCCACATGACGCACCAATTTAACAAAAACTCATTTCAAGTATCGACCTTGATGTCGTATTGTTCCACAAACAACCAAACTAACATCAAAGACACCCATACTTGTTGTCATTACACTAACACACGATCAATGGTGTTGTCAACGAATTAATTTTAAATCACCGACGTTCTGTCCTCAATGTTAATTGCACTCCAAGATGTTCTCGTGCCCACGCCACTTCGCCTCTGTAAATTTGATAGAAAGGGTTTTCATGATTTTCTAGGGTTTTTTAGGGGTTTTGTAATGTTATTGGAAAATAACAAATTCTAGATGTAACATTCCAAAATCCAGCATTCAACCCACACAAACTAAGGATCATCGCTGCAACATCGTCAAGGAAACGTTGATGTTCCTATTTTTTATCTTTCGTTTTGTTTGCAATGGAAGGAAAAGGAAAAAAATGTTATAGTATACTTTTAGGTTTTTTAGTAACTATAACATCATCTAAACACCCAATATACCCCTCCAAACAACCAACCAATGTGTTACATTCGTGGGTTCAAGTGTAATTAACATTCACATGAGACTAATCAGTCTACAAAATAAATTGCAAGATTAAATAGTTCAAACCATCTAAACTTAGGATTTATTGGTGTTTTCCCTAAGGCAAAGCTAAACAAAATGATTATCCTTTATTTTTAACTAAAATATGTATTTATCTTTATTAATTTTAGGAAATAAAAAGCAGATACAATAAGAAGAAGGGGGGTTGAGAAAGGAGATGTTTGGTTATGAAAACAAGGTGTACAGTGTGTTGTTCCGTTATAATAAAGGTAAATTTCAATATAGTTAAGAATTTGTATCACTTTAATCTTTAATTTTTAATTGTGACATATTTAATTATTAATCTTAATCTTATTTTAAATAAGATAATTGAAGATACTATTATTCAATTTTAATGGTAAAGTTATCAATTTGATAAAATATAAATTAATTTGACAAAAATAAATGTCAAAAAAAATTTTTGAATTTTTTAAAATTTATTTCTACCCACCAAATAAAAAATTATGTAAAATTGATAAATTTTTTATGTATTTATTTATTTTACCAAATTAATTTTTATTATTGTGATGATGATCATGTAATGTGTGGTTGTTAGATTTTTAATGTGTAATCAATATATTTAATATTTTAAAATGTTTTTAGTTTTGAAATTTTTTGATTTAATAATAATCAAAGTTATCGCCATATTTGAGTTTTGAAAAATAAAAATTAATTTAATAAAATAAAAACAACCCTCCACTACATGATTATCATTCAAACACATAATAAAAATTAATTTGGTAAAATAATAAATGCTTAAAAAAATTATCAATTTTACATAATTTTATATTTGGTGAGTAGAAATTATTTTTAAAAATTCAAAATATTTTTTTGACATTTATTTTTGTCAAATTAGTTTATATATTATCAAATTGACTATTTTGTCTTTAAAATTAAGCAATGATATCTTTAATTATCCTTATTTAGAACAATATTCAAAATTCATGATCAAATGTGTCACAATTAAAAATTAAAAGACCAAATGATATGAGTTCCAAACTATAAGTACTGTTAGCGTAATTTGTTCTAATAAAAATGGGAAAGACTAAAGGATGTGAACTATATGAACCATGAAAATATATATATCTATATAACAATGGAAGGGCTATTTTGAATTCAAAAACTGAAAATATATATGTGTCAAAATTTGGACCTCTAGATTGCTTCAATCCAAGGGCAGAAAATGTCTTACTCAATCCAAGGGCTGAGATCAATTACAATCAAGATCTAATGGTTCAAAATGTCTCTCACCTCACGTGCTCCTCTCTGCTCAAAATCTCTCTCTGTTACAATTTTCAAATTTTGAACACACAACCATCCATCTCTCTCTCTCTCTCCATCAGAACCCATTCTTTTGCTGTAGACCCAACCCCCTTCAATTAGCCACTGCAAAAGGAATGGCTTCCACATTCGAAAGAGTCATCAACATCGCCAGAGACGGACATTTCTCTTCAAATCCCGAAGCGTCGATCTGTCTTGATGACCAGAACGATGTCGGAGACCGATCTCAGGAGGTTTTTGATTCGAGATCGGATTCGATTTTTTAGGTTTCATGAGATTCGAGATCAGATTTTTTGTTTTCATGAGGTGAGGCGCTTCAGATTTTTGTTTCGGTGAGAGACAGCCCATAGCCGCATAGCCAGAGATCATCAATCGATCATCACAAAGATCATCAAAAGAACGATTCGCAAAATCATTCATCTTCATACCAGCTCTGTGAGTATTGTTGATTTTTCTGTATTAATATACAAGAATTTGATTTTTCTTACACTTTTATGAAGAGTTGGTTGGGTTTCACGAATTTGATTTGATTTTGGGTTTGGTTTGGGTTTAGCAAAATCAACCCATTTACTATCATTTGGTTCTATATTCCTTGCTTATTAAGTGTTTGATAAAATGTTTGGTGTGTCTCTGTTGTTTGAGTTTCTGCTATTACCATTTGGGAATTCACAAAAACAGATATATATATAGTTTTGATCAATAACACTGAGAATATGGTTTTGTATTCCTCTCTTCTCTGCTATTAGTTTTGATCTGCTTTGTTGATATGGTTTTGGCCACTGAGGATATCAGAAAAACAATAACACCATCTTTCGGGACCGAATGGCTTTAAAAAGCCTTGCTGACTTTTCTGCAATTCTGAGGCCTTCATTTTCTTCTTCTTTGTAGAATAATTTCAATTGCTGTTTCAATTTAACCTCAAGTCATGAAAAATTAAAAATGATTAAAAGTTTTTAGTCTCTTATAATTTTATTTTTTAAAATTTAAGTAAAGGTTAAATATTTGATTGATCAAAGAGAAATTTAAATAAGAAATTAATATCTTGATTGAAAGGTAAATATGCATTAAAATTTTCAATATTTTTTTATTTATCTTTTAAATTTATTATATGAACCCTTTTTATAGTATAGATTGAAAATTGAGGATGCAATTATTATTATTAAAAGATAAACAAATCGAATGAAATTTTGAATAACAAGCTTTAGTACCTCCGTCCGACAATCCAATAAAGTTCAATGTGAATTTTGTTTATTTGCTTTCGTATGGTTGTTTTGAAAAATTAGTTAAAAGTTAATTTTTTTATTTTTTTAAAAATACATTAAAAAAAATAGAGAGGTGATAATAATTTAAAAGTAAGTTTTCATATTAGGCCTTACTATATTGTGTACCAATTCTATTTTTCAACAATCACCCGTTTTCTCTTTTTCTCTTTTCAAATTAAATTTGATAAAAAATGCTTAAAAAATCATTACAAAACCCCTTCATCAATGGTTCAAATTGAAGAAGAGTCATTATTTTATCAAATATAAACTCATCAAATCTTTTGTTTTAATTTGACAACATTAAATATTTAAAAGATAATTTTTTTTATTAATTTGATTCAAAATTTTTGAAAAATAGAGTGAGAAAATAAAAAATTGGTTAAAAAAATATTAAAATAGTTCATATCAAATCAATTTTTTTTTTCTAAATTTAAAATTTAATTAGACAAAAGAATATGATGAAAGAATTACATATAGTCTAAAAAAACAGTTTTTTGATAGAGCTATTATATTGAACTTTCTATTTGTTTGGTTTGTTTTTTAAAATATGATTTGAATCAAAAAATAAAAAAAGTTTGTTCGATTAATAAATTTTTAAATGCAATTCAAAACTTACTTTTCTCTCACATCTTTTTTTTTGTTATTAATAAATCAATTAATATTTTTTTCTCTTATTTTTTTTATATTCTACATATCAATCAATTAAATTTTCTTTCACACTTACCTATTCAATTAAAAATAAATAAAAAATTAAAATTAACTCAAATTTATTTTTAAAATTCATAACCAATAAATTTTTAATTTTTTAAATTTTTTTAATGTAACTTAAAATTTATTTAAAAACTAAACCAAATAAAGCCTAAAATCGAATTATTTCCATACATTCTTGCTTTTCAGACCATTACCCTCAAAATTGAGAAAGAGAAAGAGGCAAGCAAAGTTACCTCTAAAGGGGGAAAACTGAGGTTGTGTGTTGGTTAATTTTGGTATTATGATTTCTTTTCTTTTTTTTTAGAGTTGTGATTTGGTTGTGAAATTGTATATTGAGTTTTGAAAAAATAAAATTTATTTAGTTATGAATTTTGAAAATAATTTTTGAATTTTAAATTTTAAAAAGGGCGGATTGAATCTATCCGGTCGTCTGTCTGGATATTTTCCCACCAATGTTTAATATCTGTAGTTATATTTTGTTCCCGTGTATCTTTTGTGATTAATTTTATGATTAATTTATTGTTGTTGAAACTATGATATGGGTAAAGGTAGAATCTGAGCCTATTACAACTTTTAGCCTTTGAGGACCAGTTGAGGTGGTGTTTTTAATTGTTTCCTAGCTGCTGGAATAGTGGATGTACTCCTCAAAGTATTTATTTTGTTGTGTGCAGAACAAGAACCATGGCAAAAGATGCAATAGCCCTAATAGATCATTTGGGTTGGAGAAAAGCCCATGTTTTTGGCCATTCAATGGGTTAGTCCATGACTCTTATCTCCATTGAAATTGTTATCTTACTCTTTAACACAAATTTGAACTCATGGATGCATAATGCTGGCTCTAGATCTTATATAATGGGTTGCATACTTATTGTTTATCATGATAATTGAGTTAATTACTTTTAGTTGTCTTATACTTTTAGTTGCATACTTATTTTATATAATCTGTTTTTATTTTGGACGAAACTAGCTCCAATGTTTAATATCTGTAGTTATATTTGTTTCCCGTGTATCTTTTGTGATTAATTTTATGATTAGTTTTATTGTTGTTGAAACTATGATATGGGTAAAGGTAGAATCTGAGCCTATTACAACTTTTAGCCTTTGAGGACCAGTTGAGGTGGTGTTTTAAATTGTTTCCTAGCTGCTGGAATAGTGGATGTACTCCTCAAAGTATTTATTTTGTTGTGTGCAGAACAAGAACCTGATACGTGTACACCTATGATCTCATGCACGCTGCCTCAAGAATAGGAGTAGTGTAGTAGTGGGTGTATTGGTTGCTTCCACAATTCCACAATTAGTGCCACATCTTTCTTGCATTATTATTTTCTGTTCTTATTTTCAGCAGTTGGTATTTTCTCATTCCTGTAGTTGATATGTTCTCATTTGGTTTATAAATAGCCAGGGAACTCTTGGAATATATATAGAATTGCAGTCCAAAAAAACCTCTCTCTCTCTCTCTGCTTCTTAGTCTCAAAAACCTCTCACTCCAGTCTCTGTTCTTCTATGTTCTTCTAAGCCTCTGTTCTCTTTCTTATACAAATTACATATCAGTGGTATCAGAGCCGCATTCCATGGATACCCGTGGCAAAACCAACACCGAATTCCGCAATGAAGTAAGCGAAATTTTGGCCCGTCATGAGTCAAGTTTCGATCAAATTCATAACACCCTCCAAACTGTTTTGACAGAACTCCAGGCCATGCGAGTCTCGCAAAACACCCCTTCCATCGATAACCCATTTGCCCCAGCCGAAACCTCTCATAACCAACCTCTTTCCACTACCCTCAACACTCCAGACCGAAACCACACACACTTGAAGCTGTCATTTCCTAAATTCAACGGAGATGATCCCACCGGGTGGATATATCGAGCCGAACAATACTTTGAATTTCAAAGTATTGCGCCGGGCCAACGAGTCCAACTTGCCTCTTTTCATCTCGAAGGAATTGCCTTACAATGGCACCGATGGTTCACCAAGTTTAAAGGGCCCGTCGATTGGGGCGAACTCACTACAGCTTTGCTTCGCCGTTTTGGACCCACCGACTTCGATGACCCTTCCGAAGCTCTCACTCGGTTGAAACATACCACCACTGTGGCTGCGTACCAAGAAGAGTTCGAAAGACTCTCCCAACGCATTGATGCTCTACCAGATAGTCATGTGATTGGATGTTTTATCGCCGGACTCAAAGATGACGTTCGCTTGGACGTTAAGCTCAAGAAGCCCCGAACCCTATCCGAAACCATTGGCGTGGCCCGACTTGTCGAGGAACGCAATACCTTACAAAAGAAAACCAACATCTTCCCCCGACCAATTGTCGCCACCAACACTCCTCCAAACCATAACCCCGCCAACGCCACAACGGCTAGCCTCCTTGGTCCACCCCCTACCCAAAAACCGAACCCACATCCATCTCCTCCTCAAACCCACACGTTCAAGAAAATTACAGCCCCCGAGGCTCGAATCCGTAGAGAAAAGGGCCTATGCTACTATTGTGATGAGAAATACGAGCCCGGCCACCGTTGTACCACACCCCAACTCTTCATGATCGAAGATGTCTTGGCCGCCGATGATCAAACCAAGCCACCTATAACCGCCCTTACTACAGAGGACAACCCACCTGCATACTACCAAGCCGTGGCCCAATTTCATCCTTGCGGCCAAGGATAATTCTAGCGGCGGGGAATGATACGTGTACACCCATGATCTCATGCATGCTGCCTCAAGAATAGGAGTAGTGTAGTAGTGGGTGTATTGGTTGCTTCCACAATTCCACAATTAGTGCCACATCTTTCTTGCATTATTATTTTCTGTTCTTATTTTCAGCAGTTGGTATTTTCTCATTCCTGTAGTTGATATGTTCTCATTTGGTTTATAAATAGCCAGGGAACTCTTGGAATATATATAGAAAATTGCAGTCCAAAAAAACCTCTCTCTCTCTCTCTGCTTCTTAGTCTCAAAAACCTCTCACTCCAGTCTCTGTTCTTCTATGTTCTTCTAAGCCTCTATTCTCTTTCTTATACAAATTACATATCAGAACCATGGCAAAAGATGCAATAGCCCTAATAGATCATTTGGGTTGGAGAAAAGCCCATGTTTTTGGCCATTCAATGGGTTAGTCCATGACTCTTATCTCCATTGAAATTGTTATCTTACTCTTTAACACAAATTTGAACTCATGGATGCATAATGCTGGCTCTAGATCTTATATAATGGGTTGCATACTTATTGTTTATCATGATAATTGAGTTAATTACTTTTAGTTGTCTTATACTTTTAGTTACATACTTATTTTATATAATCTGTTTTTATTTTGGACGAAACTAGCTCCAATGTTTAATAACTGTAGTTATATTTGTTTCCCGTGTATCTTTTGTGATTAATTTTATGATTAGTTGTATTGTAGTTGAAACACTTGCTATGTTCTGACTTCTAAGTTCTAACTAGTTGGGTGCATTAACTGCAATTTAGAAGTAAATGAATTGTCTATCATCAAGCAGTTCTAACATTTGGATATGAGCAATTCAAATGTACATTGCCACTTGATGTATGCATGAACATATGATTTACTAGGAAGTTATGTAACCATGGTGGTGATGGATCAGATAGCCAATTTAATATTGTCATTTCTCAGAGAGTAGAATGGATCAAGTATCTAGGAGTTTTTGCTAACATGGAAACCAGAGCAAATCAAGTCTATGATGCTGTAAGTACACAAATTATCGCATTTATTTACCACTATCTAAAGTTAATTAAGTACCATGTTTTCATGAATTAGTCAATACATGGATTTCAGATTTGGTTAGATTTCAGATTTGTTTATTAGATGTTATAAATATGGCTAGATTTCTCAAGTTTACTGCTAATCGATGGATTTCAGATGGATTTCAGATTTGGTATTTATAGATGGATTTCATATTTCTCAAGTTATAAATATGGTATTTATAGATGGATTTCAGATTTGTGGGTATTTATAGATGTTATAAATATGCTTAAAAAATCATTACCAAACCCCTTCATCCATGGTTCAAATTGAAGAAGAGCCATTATTTTATCAAAATATAAACTCATCAAATCTTTTGTTTTAATTTGACAACATTAAATATTTAAAAAGATAATCTTTTTTATTAAATTTGATTCAAAATTTTTTGAAAAATAGAGTGAGAAAATAAAAAAAATTGGTTAAAAAAATATTAAAATAGTTCATATCAAATCAATTTTTTTTTATCTAAATTTAAAATTTAATTAGACAAAAGAATATGATGAAAGAATTACATATAGTCTAAAAAAGCAGTTTTTTGATAGAGCTATTATATTGCACTTTCTATTTGTTTAGTTAGGTTTTTAAAATATGATTTGAATCAAAAAAATAAAAAAAAGTTTCTTCGATTAATAAATTTTTAAAATGCAATTCAAAACTTACTTTTCTCTCACCTCTTTTTTTTGTTATTAATAAATCAATTAATATTTTTTTCTCTTTTTTCTCTTATTTTTTTATATTCTACATATCAATCAATTAAATTTTCTTTCACACTTACCTATTCAATTAAAAATAAAATAAAAAAATTAAAATTAACTCAAATTTATTTTTAAAATTCATAACCAAATGAATTTTTAATTTTTTAATTTTTTTAACAACTTATTTTTTTAAATGTAACTTAAATTTTATTTAAAAAACTAAACCAAATAAAGCCTAAAATCGAATTATTTCCATACATTCTTGCTTTTCAGACCATTACCCCTCAAAATTGAGAAAGAGAAAGAGGCAAGCAAAGTTACCTCTAACGGGGGGAAAACTGAGGTTGTGTGTTGGTTTAATTTTGGTATTATGATTTCTTTTTTTTTTTTTAGAGTTGTGATTTGGTTGTGAAATTGTATATTGAGTTTTGAAAAAATAAAATTTATTTAGTTATGAATTTTGAAAATAATTTTTGAATTTTAAATTTTAAAAAGGGCGGATTGAATCTATCCGTCGTCTGTCTGGACATTTTCCCACCAATGTTTAATATATGTAGTTATATTTGTTTCCCGTGTATCTTTTGTGATTAATTTTATGATTAGTTTTATTGTTGTTGAAACTATGATATGGGTAAAGGTAGAATCTGAGCCTATTATAACTTTTAGCCTTTGAGGACCAGTTGAGGTGGTGTTTTAAATTGTTTCCTAGCTGCTGGAATAGTGGATGTACTCCTCAAAGTATTTATTTTGTTGTGTGCAGAACAAGAACCATGGCAAAAGATGCAATAGCCCTAATAGATCATTTGGGTTGGAGAAAAGCCCATGTTTTTGGCCATTCAATGGGTTAGTCCATGACTCTTATCTCCATTGAAATTGTTATCTTACTCTTTAACACAAATTTGAACTCATGGATGCATAATGCTGGCTCTAGATCTTATATAATGGGTTGCATACTTATTGTTTATCATGATAATTGAGTTAATTACTTTTAGTTGTCTTATACTTTTAGTTGCATACTTATTTTATATAATCTGTTTTTATTTTGGACGAAACTAGCTCCAATGTTTATAATATCTGTAGTTATATTTGTTTCCCGTGTATCTTTTGTGATTAATTTTATGATTAGTTTTATTGTTGTTGAAACTATGATATGGGTAAAGGTAGAATCTGAGCCTATTACAACTTTTAGCCTTTGAGGACCAGTTGAGGTGGTGTTTTAAATTGTTTCCTAGCTGCTGGAATAGTGGATGTACTCCTCAAAGAATTTATTTTTGTTGTGTGCAGAACAAGAACCATGGCAAAAGATGCAATAGCCCTAATGGATCATTTGGGTTGGACAAAAGCCATGTTTTTGGCCATTCAATGGGTTAGTCCACGACTCTTATCTCCATTGAAATTGTTATCTTACTCTTTAAACACAAATTTGAACTCATGGATGCATAATGCTGGCTCTAGATTTTATATAATGGGTTGCATACTTATTGTTTATCATGATAATTGAGTTAATTACTTTTAGTTGTCTTATACTTTTAGTTGCATACTTATTTTATATAATCTGTTTTTATTTTGGACGAAACTAGCTCCAATGTTTAATATCTGTAGTTATATTTGTTTCTCGTGTATCTTTTGTGATTAATTTTATGATTAGTTGTATTGTAGTTGAAACACTTGCTATGTTCTGACTTCTAAGTTCTAACCAGTTGGGTGCATTAACTGCAATTTAGAAGTAAATGAATTGTCTATCATCAAGCAGTTCTAACATTTGGATATGAGCAATTCAAATGTACATTGCCACTTGATGTATGCATGAACATATGATTTACTAGGAAGTTATGTAACTATGGTGGTGATGGATCAGATAGCCAATTTAATATTGTCATTTCTCAGAGAGCAGAATGGATCAAGTATCTAGGAGTTTTTGCTAACATGGAAACCAGAGCAAATCAAGTCTATGATGCTGTAAGTACACAAATTATCGCATTTATTTACCACTATCTAAAGTTAATTAAGTACCATGTTTTCATGAATTAGTCAATACATGGATTTCAGATTTGGTTAGATTTCAGATTTGTTTATTAGATGTTATAAATATGGTTAGATTTCTCAAGTTTACTGCTAATCGATGAATTTCAGATGGATTTCAGATTTGGTATTTATAGATGGATTTCATATTTCTCAAGTTATAAATATGGTATTTATAGATGGATTTCAGATTTGTGGGTATTTATAGATGTTATAAATATGGTTAAATATTTACAGAATCTGTTGGTTTCAGATTCTAAGAATTTTTTAAACTGAAATGGAGTACTTGGGTTTTTTAACTACTTTTATGTTGTTGTTGCTCTGTAAAATATTCTCACTCATTATGAAAGACGTGAATATCACAAAGAGCTTAACATTCTCTATGATTTCAAGAGCGGGGTTATCTTTTCTTTGTTTGGTTTTTGTTCTGTTATTATAACCTTGCAAGTAAACAAGGGCAAGCAAGGGTTTTTTTAACTGCCATCTATATCATCACTACCCCAGGTTTTTCTTTCTCACCTCCTTTTCCTTCTTCTTCTTCTTCTTCTTCTGAGTCCTCTTCTTCCAAAAGGGGTCGTGGCAGACCACTTGATTCTGTTAACTGCCAGCTGCTTGCTTCTTTAGGTGAGTTCAAATCAAGCCTTTAAATCAACATTTTCCCTTGAGATTGATAATTTAGTTGTGTACAACCTTTTCCTTTGCTGCAATTCAAGACTTCCTCCATCAAACACTTTGAAAACAGTAGGTATGGTTTAACTTGATTTTTATTTTTTTTTAAGTACATTAGTTAGTGTGATTTGTAGGTTCTGGATGAAGTCTTAATGAGGCGGAAAGAGACTAAATGGTGAGCTTTTTGATAAGTGTATAGGTAGTGTTATTGCACATGGTTAAATTTGAATGCAAGTGTTTATTCATTCTCTTCATGGGTTTTAGGTTCATTGAAAGAGACTTTGATGCGTATGTGGAAAGAATTCGAAAACCTTATGTATGGGGTGGAGAGCTTGAGTTGCTGATGGCATCCCATCTTCTCAAGTGAGTTCTATTCACTGTTTCAGTGAAGCATTTATGTTGTCCGTATGAAGCAATTTATCTTGTCCGTATGAAGCAATTTATGTGCAAAAAACAATATCATAGTGTTCATCAAAGTGTTTTTGCATATTGGCTCATATACAATGATATTTGTCTATTTATTAGTTTGACAGAAGGATTTGTTTGCCTCATGAAAATATTTTTATATTAAATTTATAATCTATATAATAAGATTGAAGGGTTGGGATTACAATTATATTCTAATCCTAATATTATTTACACCGTACCTTCAGGGACGGGCACACGCTAATATACATATAATAAAAGGGGGTGCAGGATAGAATTCTTCAATAAAAATAGGTAAGGGTAGTTTGGTTACGTCAATGGTAGTTTTGATATGTAAACACTAAAAAAAAGGCTGACATCATGAATGTCGATTACTTGTTAAACGTTAAGATACGATGGGGGAGGTCTTTGTATATTATCAACTAAAATAAGGGAGATCAGATTAATTTCAGAAACCAAAACGAAGATCTACGCAATTAAATGTTCTTTTTTTTCTTGTTCTTTTGTTTTTTTGTGTGTGGCACTTTTTCTCTAACAATTTCTCAGTATAAGACATAGTATCAAAATTCCCAGTCCAAAGTGTATCATACTACAATAAAGCCAATAAAAATCAATTACAATGAAGTTAAGATACAATAAATCACTGACAAAAAACAAAGGCTCCGTTTGGTAAGAGTTTCGAATCATAGTTCCACCCATTGATTTGAGTGTATTGTTTGTTTTGAGCTTTCAAATCATAATTCTACACTCATTTCTCAAAATTTAATTCAAAACATAATCATTACTTTTCAAAACTCATAACCAAACACATAATTCAAAACTTTTTTCAAAACTCAATTCAAATCAATATTTTAATTTTTTAAATATTTAAATATTTAAATATTTTAAAATATTTTAATTTTGTTAAAATTTTAAATATTTTAATATTTAAATATGTTACAATTTTTTTAATTTTTTAATTTTTTGAATATTTTTAAATATTTTAATTTCAAAATATTACGATTTTAATTTTTGAAAATTTAAAATATTTTATATAAAAATAAATTCAAACTCTATTTTATAAAAATATTTTTAAATATTTTAATTTTATTGTTATGTATTTGGTTACAATTTAAGTGTAGAATTGTAAAAATAATATGAAGTTTCGAGTTATGTATTTAGTTATGAGTTTTAAAAATAATTTCTTAATTGAATTTTGTTTTATGTGTTTGGTTACGATTTAAGTATAGAGTTGTTTTTAAATTTAAAATATTAACATTTTAAATTATTTAAATTTTTACGATTTAAGTTTTTTGAATATTTATTTTAATTTTTTACTTATTAAATTTTTAGATTATTTAAATTATTTAAATATTTATGATTTAAATGTTTTGAATATTATTTATTTTGAAAAAAAATTATTTCCTTTGTAGTATTTTCAATTAAAAAATTGATTAATGTTATTTTCTATTATATATAAATTTTTTTAATTGAATTTTAAAAAGAGTTTGGTTATGAGTGGTGATCAGAATTTTCAATAGTGTAAAAGTAGTGTGTTTTGTTATGAGTTATAACAATTTGAATTAAGTTTTAAAAACTCTTTCCAAAAGTCATAACCAAACAAATTTTCTTACCTTACATGTCAAATCAAACTTTCAAAACTCAATTTAACACTCTATTCAAACACACATAACCAAACAAATTTTCTACACTCAAATCATAATTTCACAATTTACAAACTCAAAATACAACTTATACTTTCAAATCATACAAAACACACTACCAAACGCAACCAAAAACTTCCAAAATGGAAGTGAAAAACTCCAAACAGAAGCCTAACATTCCAGTTTAAGAAAAAATCACTTAAAAAAATAAACAGAAGGAAAGAGAGGAAGAATAAGAAGAGCTCAATGCAAATATTTAAGCAGTTAGTAAATAGCATTTACTAGCAATCTCAACAAACCAAGCAAGCAAGCAAGTACTCTTCAATGTTCAGTGACCTCGAAAAGTTGAAGCAAGGAGTGGCTTGTAGAAATACAATATTAACTATGAAATAGTAGAATTGACTTGGATCATCTAACTACTCTACCATAATGAGAAAATCTCGAACTTAAGTATCCATCTCTCGCTCTCTCTCTTGGTCCCACCTTTGAAAAAGAGAGCCGTGAACTGTCACTGCAAATGTAGCCAAGTGAAAGTGGGAAAGTCCAATGAAATCTAGTAACAAAAAGCAAAGGAATATGACAAACATTCCCATTATAAGAGCCCATGAAGCTGGGAACTGATAAGACATGTCACCTAATAAACCAGTGGAGTAATTTTGGTGGCCACAACGAAGTATATGACCTGAAACTCTTAACTTCTGATCATTAATCAAAATAATAGTAGGAACCTCTAGGTATATGATTCTAAAATAATCTCCTAACTTTTCAAACAATTACATGCAACAATGAAGTCAAAGTAGGAAGTGTAATGTCATACAGATAGCAAGTTTAAACAAGCCAAACTGTCATTACATTACGACACCACTGGGCATTTAGGAACGGATTCATAGCTCTCTCCCGCTAATGACATTCTTCATTATCATTAGCAACAAAAAGTAGTAGTTAAAAAAAAAGCTATAAATATCCAAAGATCACACAACTTACCCCAAGTCAAGGTTGCAACAGAACGAGCCAACTGTGACGAAATCATTTCAGATGGAGAAAATATTAACATTTACAAACATCAAGCTAAGTAAAATCTGCTGATTACAAATTAAACTTAGCTAACGTTCCTATTATTTTGCATCCCTGGCTACTAAAACAGGGGCATCCAATTTTGGTTTTTGAATTAATTGTCATGTTGACAATGAAAGAAGCAATTAAGTACTATATGCTTAATTGAAAGGGCTACAGACTTCTAATAGAAACAGCTGCCCAAAATCCTTTACAGCATCCTTTTGGAACAGCCCATCATACTTTAGTAAGAAAAGGAAGAAAGCAATAGGACACAGGGCAGGTGATGATACCAGTTAGCAGCAATCCTTCCAGTTACTTAGAAGCAGTCGTTGATGAGTACTCTTTTGCCTAAAGCAGGTGTTCTCTACAACGTAATGACACAACAAAGTGATAGGAGGATCTATCTTGAGGCCCTATGAAGCATGGACATGGGACACAGCAATTTCTAAAAAATGGGGATGCGGACACAGTAGGGACACAACAAGTTTTTAAATTTTTTTTATAAATATTTTTATTTTAATACACATTAATTATTTTATTTATTTATTAAATTTTTTAAATAATGTGTTCCAATTATTTTTTATTTTTTATTTTTACATACATGTGTTTCTTTTTTTATTTATTAATATGTATAAGTATATATTATCTTATAAGTATATTTATGTTATATAATAACTATTATTATTATTATATAATAGTTATATATATTATATATGAATCAAGACAGGAAGATAAAGACGGGAGAGAAGCGAGAGAGAGGAAGATAGAAGCGAGAGAGAGGGAGACAGAAGTGAGAGCGATCGCGATCATGAGGGAGAGAGAGAAGGCGAGAGAGAGAGAGAAGCTCTGAGAAGACGAAGGCGAGAGAGAGAGCTCGTCGAAGTCGAAGGGCTCTGGATCGTCGAAGTCGAAGGGGGCTCTAGATCGTCGAAGTCGAATGGGGCTCTGGATCATCGAAGTCAAAGTCAAAGTTGAAGGGCTCTGGATCGTCGCCGACCAGGTTTGTACTCGTTTACTCTTCTCACCATGTCCCATGGCGTGTCCAGATTTGGACACGTATGTCCCCGTTGTGTCTCCACCGTGTCCCTTGCAAAAAAAAATAAATTAAATTAAGAGGACACGTCAGATGCCGTGTCCCATACGTGTGGCATGTCCATGCTTCATAGTTGAGGCTGAACAATGTAAAGCTAGGCCTCCACGGGATGTACTATATTAGAAATCGAAGGCTTGTATTGACTCAAACCACCTAAGTCACAGGCTGATAATCAATACTAATGCGTAGCAACCCTTCCTGGCCGTGACTACAGGAGCCCCTACCTGCTGGAAAGCTGGACATCAGGGGCTTAGACAAGCCTGACAAAGCAGGTATACTGCACACGGGGATCCACAGGCTGATAATCAATAGATAGCCTTTAGAGGGCAAGGATTTTCATACATGGACCATGCAGTAGGTAAGTAAAAAAGGTCACCCAGTGCGATCAACATACTGAGTCAGTATGTTGCTCTAGCCCAATGGACAATAAGTGCCTTAGTTCTCCTTGGCAAGACCAAGATAGAAGGTAGAACCCTTGCAGGGTGGGAATACTTGCCTGGATCACTCAAACACTTGCTCTCAAAGCAGCTCCTTCTCATCTCGTTCATCTTGTTGTATCAATGAATTATCTCCTTACTTAAGGAAAAGATAGCACAGAACTCGACAAAAGACATTCCATTTTAGCCACCCAACTCAAATGTGAGCGTTATCCTTTGTCAATCTCTACTCATGGATAATAAAGTTAAGAAAACAACATTTGCACGCCTTCAAACTTCATGAATTTTCCAACCTGACATTAAAATTTTAAATATCTTCTGAACAGTGGTGTTTTGATTTATTTTAAAATTCGATTTTAGTGTATAATTTCGGTAACTATATATACAAGCAAACTTTGTGGGGAAACTAAGATAAAAATTGTGAGTGTTTACCATTTTACCCACAACTGTTTGTTTGTTTGTTTTTTTGTTTTGTTTTTTTTAAATATATGATCATGTCTAGTGGGCCCCATCTTGGAAGTTGGCCTAGGGCCTAAAAAAACTAAGGCCTGGCCCTGCATTTGGGCGTAAGAATAGCAATCATAGCATTGCACTAAGCCTGTAATATCTTCCCAAGAATGTAGGAAGTTAGAGGCAACAAAATATCCACTAATATTGATCAAAAGAATTAAATACAACAACCAATAGCATAGTCAGGGCAATACATGCAGAATGAAATTTGCATATCTCAGGACACAATAAGATGACAACAATTCACAACGGTTATTAGGGCTAGAAAATTATTGAGCAATGAACAACTATGAAGTAATGACAATCACAATCAGCAGAAAGTATAGTTAAAAGTACTAGGACGTACGTACAGTAATGTATCAAATCAGTTCACATCCTTGAGTCTTTTTATCATTGCATCTAGAGACTTCTTTTTTGGGTTCTGCTTGTATGCCCTAGATCCAAAGGTTCCAAATAGCCTATCTGGCTGATCCTTTAATTTTTCTGAAATAATCACTACTTTCCTGTAGTCCAAAGAATTATAACTTCTTTCCCTGATCACTGGATTGAGGAAATTCTCTGGATGGCTGCTCAAAAGCAAATTACTCAATTGCCTTGCCTCAACAAGTGCAGTTTTCAACTGATTTGCATCAGCATCTGATAAAAGAGGAGCCTGATTTTCTGCAAATGATTCCAACAACCGAACGTCTACATCAATACCCATAATGGCATTTATGTTAAACCTCTTAACGGATTCCCCAAGTAAAGCACCAACAATCATCTCTGCTATGTGGGAAAGAACTTCTTGTATAACTCTTTTAAGAACCTGAACTGGCAATATCTGCTGCGCAGTAGAAACCAAAGTTTCCAAATATATAATCACCTCATTCACATATTCATTCCCACTTTGAGGAGCCTCATCTGCCATCCAGTTTACATTCTCAATCAACGTCATGAAGCCATCAACCTTTTGTTTAAGCAACCCAGAAAGCATCTCTTCAGCAACATCACGGGCTTTGTTCAGTGGAAACTGCCTCCTACTCCTCTCCACCATTCTCAAAGGAACGCCCGAGAGCTGTGCTGCATGACGAAAAAAGAAATCACAAGCACGCTCCAATACAACCATATTTGCTGCCACTTGCATGGCTTGAGAGACCCCATGGATGGATGTATTGATAAGCTTCAACAATGCCCCATCCAGCACCTCAGTCAGAAGCCGGTCCAAATACTTCTTCACAACATCATAGAAATCAAGCTGCCCACCGTGAGACATAAAACTCACTGAGTCCTCAATAAACGACCTCACTATTCGACAACAATCTGGAACTGTGGAAGAAAATGGTGCAACATACGGAAATGCAGGTGTTATATCAGAAGTTTGTAACTGAAATGAAAGCACATTCATCGAATACTCATATTCTTTCTTCATCAACATCTGCTCAAATTTATCAGCAGCAAGCGCTTCCGCAATCTGTTTACGACAGTCAGATAGCAATAACTCATGGTACTTATCTCTGTGCTTGCTTAATACATCAAGCAAAGCATCAACAGGGTACCCATATTGCCGCAAAGTTACACCAAGCAAACTCACATAGTCCTTTATCAACAACAAATGATTTGCTGTTTGCATCCTAGAAAATTGATCTTCTAATACAGAACACATTTTACTCATAGCTGTGTCCCACAAGTTTTCTACTTCCATTTTGGAAATCAATCGTCCTCCAGTCCTCAAAATTCTATCTTCAACTATAAAAAAACCAGCAATTTGAGCAAAAAATGTCTGATGAGATTCCAGAAAAGGTGTCATCGAAGATACCTGAAAATCCGAAGTCAATTGAAGCTTTCGGTTCTCGAAGTAATACTGTTTGAACCGATCTTCGAGCCCTAGTGTCTGGTGTATATGATAAGCTCTATAGAGAGGAGTCAAATCAAATCCGAACATTCCACTCCCACCATTGCTGTAACCATCCTTGCCTTCATCACCAATTCCACCAAATCCATCATCGTCTTCTTCTTCCAAAGCATAAACACAGTCTCTCAAACTGAGTCGACTCTGTTCCTCTGCTTGCCTTTGCTTCATTCTCAGCTCTTCTTCTCTCTGCCTCGCCGCCGAGGCTTGTCCGATCGCGAGTTGCCCTAAATTACGACTCACTATACGGATCTCGACGAGCCAATCACCGAACTCCTTGTTGACTCGCCGCTCGATGTGAGATCGAATCGCCGGGATCTTCTTCTCCAGCATAATCCGAAGCGTGGAACTCGGCGTTTTGTCGAGAAATTCTCTCTCGATCGAGTCCAAACACTTCAACGCCATGTAAAAATTGTTGGCAGATAGATGAAGATTACCTCGCGAACAAAGCTCGATCAATTGAACGCAAGACCGAACCGAATCGAGAGCGAGCTTGACGTTCTTGCAGACATTCCGAGCCTCAACGAAGGAATCGAGAGAAGACAAGAGAGGACCAGCGACGGACTGCAATTGAGTGTTGGAGTTGGAGAGAGAGGTTTTGAGCGAATCGACGTCGGAGAGGAGAGATCTGAGATCGTCGACGGCAATGATGAAGTCCTGGTAGTGAGCTCTGCAGACATCTTCGATCTCGGCCTCCTTGGATTTGGAGAAGTGGCGGAGATGGTGAAGGAGAGTCTCGGGCTTGCCGGAGGCGAAGGCTTTGCGGACGAAGGGGCCTAAGTCTTCGCCGTTGCAGATGGAGGCGGAGAGGAGGAGTTGGTCGAGTTTGTCGGCGGAGTCGCCGCCGTCTGAGGCGGCGGGAACGACCTTCCGGCGAGATTTGGAGGAGAGCATAGTTGGATTTGAGGGTTTTGTGACAGTGGAGAAACCGCTGGAGATTAACGCGGCCGTCACGAACGGAGTAGATTTAGGGAAATAAATTTTGGTGGGACAGGTGAGAATGTGGTTTGGAGACTTTGGACAATGACTATATGATGAGATGCGAGAACTTGGTTTTACGTATTTAAAAAAAAAAAAAAAAAATAAAAATTTTGACGATAAAATTAAACACAACATTACAAGAAAAAAAAAAAAAAAAGTTTGAACGTCGAAAAAAACGTTTTGTTAAAATATTGTAGCATCTATGAGTTTTGGCCTTAGACCTTAGATTAATTTATTGTCAGTTAGATTTAATTCAATTTTTAAAAAAAAATTATCAAAAATAAAAAAAATACAATAACTCCTAGTAAAAAAATAAAATCACGATCGAAATACTACATAATCAACCTCACCATTTAAAAAACAAGCCATTAGTCACACTCTCATAAGTCGAGTCTTGCTCAACTATTTAAAAGAAAGTACATTTTCACCCCACCACCACCTGTGTGGCACAACATCATAGAATTTGATTACAAAATTATATGCATAATATATAAAGGGGTAAGGAAAATTTAAAATAAATTTATTTATTAGATTTATATATATATTTATATTTAAATTAATTTTTTATTTGACTAAAATAATAATTTGAAAATTGAAATGACTATACCACGTCGGTTCTCAAGGGATAGAAATAAGTACATGGCAGCGATGTATACCCAGACTTCTGCCTTCTTTATTTATGATAGTTCATTGTTTACCCAAAAAGGAGGAGTAAGTACATGGTACATTAATACTGTTCTATGTGCATTTAACGCGTCCAAATATATAGTTGGACTTTCAACGATTAATTGAGTAATTAAATCTTTTTTTAACGATTTTTAAAGTGTTAAAATTTAATTAATTTCAATCCAACTTTAATTGTGTCATTTTAAAAGTGGTCTTGTTCACTAATCTTTAGTTGTTTATATTACTAAGGGATTTCAAGTGAATTTTTAATTAATTGAATACAAATAAAACTCAAACAACATGGTTTGATCCAATGCCCAACTATGAAGACAAAATATGTATTTGGGATGCTTATATCGAGTCTGGATCCTCTGGCATGTTAAGTTGCGGTGATTCTTGCAATACTTTCAAACAACGTCGTTTTGAATTTTTTTTTTTTTTTTTTTTTTTTTGCCCTTTTTTTCTAGATACATTAGAAAAACAACAAAAAACAGAAGCTTAAGCCCTTTCTCCAGGTGTGCTAACAATGTCTGCAACAAGCAGACTCCTAATCTCAGCTGGTGGCTTGTTCACCACCAGAATATCCTCAGGTTGTTTAGCTCCAAACTTGGCAAGTGCATTAGCACAAAGATTACCCTCCTTGAACACATGTTGCACTGTGCACTCACATCCTCGCATAATGATCTTGGCACCTTTTATGAGGCCTTTGAAAGGAGAATTTGCCTCAGTCGCCTCCTTCAATAACGTCACAGCTTGCATAGCATCTGTTTTAATGATAACTTTGTTTCATCCTCTCTAAAGAAGCACTATAAAACCTTTATAAATGGCCCATAATTCAGCTTTAAGGGTTGTCCCATTGTGTAATCTTCCATAATAGCCACACAATCATGCTCTAGCTTCATCTCTAAATTGGCCTCCAAAGCCTTCATCTCCTCCTAACTTCCTGCAGCTATCTGTGTTCAATTTAATTCTACCTACAAGGGGAGACACCACATAATTAGTTTAAAAGCTGGCCTCTCACTTACAATGCTCATATTAAAGAGACCATAATTGTTCTCTCTCTCATCTCTCAAATGTTAAAGAAACTGCAACCCTAACAAACAGAGAGATGAAGAGCAGCGGTGATGCGACGGCAGTGAGCTTGAGCTGGATAAGATGTTAAATATACCTCTTCAATGATCAAACCAACCCCCAAAACCAACCAACAGTGAACAACTTTCAAAAATTTCCCAGGTCCATTTTCTTAGATGTAACTTGCAAGATACCAAGAAGATGTCCTCTTTTGGAGTCCATGGCCCTTTTATCACATTAAGGTGGTCTACCCATCTATCTTACTCTCTCTCTCTCTCTCTCTCTCCCTCTCTCTCTCTCTCTATATATATATATATATATATCTTCAACTATTTCACACTCAAATCTTTTGGTTTATCAATAAAGATCCTCTATGTTTCTCTTTTTTCTTTCTAAGATTTTCTTATTTTCTTGTCCATTTTTATTTAATTCAAAAACAAAAGCAGTAAATTACTCAATAATGAGTAATCTTTAATCATGGTTTCATTGCAACCAAACAGGTTATGGGTTTTCTTTTTCCCTTTGAGAGCCGATCTTGAGAATGACCACGTCGCCACCTTTCCTCGCCTCGCCGTTGAAATCACCATTAGCTGCCCTCCTCTACATTTCACCTCCATCTCCGCTCCGCCATTCTCTGTTCATCTCTCTTAAAGATAGGTTAGGTTCTGGAACAAATAAGAAAAAAAGGAAAAGAGGGGGAAAATGAAAAAAATAAAAAAAATAAAAATTTATCAAAACGATATCGTTTTGAAATCACCACAGAAAGCACGACCAAAAACTATAGCAGAGGATCTGAACTCACTTATATCATATATGAATGTTACAATGTCCAATAGATTTTAACCAATTCATTTTTTTTCAAGTATAATGTAAAACAAATTAAAAAAAAAACACAAAACTAAGAGCATTGAGAGGCTAGGTCCTTAAACACTCTTCCTACCAACTCAATGATAAGCTTTTGGTTCCTAATCACATTAGGTAGATCCTTTATTGTCCCTAAGATCTTCTTGCCAGTGTACTCATATCTTAGTGTTATATCTACAGTGGTATGTGTGTGTGTAAATTAAATGTATAAATTAAATAAACAATAAAATAAATCATTCAGAAAAATAATTATATGAATTTTTCCTGAATTAAAAGCTTATAAAAAATAATGTTGAGGCTTGTGTTGGACACAATCTCCTTAAAGTAGATTCTGCCCTAGCTTCGATGCTTCGAGTTTTACCAGCATCTACTTCCTAGGATGCAATAACTAATACTCGATTTTACAGCACTATAAAATCAAGTCTGGCGAGTCAAAACTTTGCTGAAACTCTCTCTTTCTTTTCCTAAAATTAAATGCAGAATAAATGCAAAAAATAGGAAGACGGAAAGGGGAGAAGAGAGAGGAAAATTTGAGGGAAAAAGTGTGTGTTCTGAATTGCTGGAAGACTGGCTTTTTATAGGAGGAAATGTGGCTGTTCGAACATGTGGAAAACCTATTTGGATATGTTTGAGCAGATAAACAGTTGAATTCAACAGGTGTGAACCTGTTTTTGACCCTTCTAAACCTGTTCGGGTGGTATGAACTTGTTAGGGACTTGTTTGGGTGAAGAAAAAATTTCAAACCAATTTATTTTGAATTTTGAAACCAAAATTAAAAATAAAAAATAAATTACAATAGTTTTTGGCCCAAAAAGATAAGTATTGGGCTGGACAAGCCAACCCAACCTCACACCACGCACTTGCGCCCAAGCCCAGCCCAGTCCGCCCGTCCGACAGGACGGACGGACGGACGGCGGCGGTGCGCGCGTGTGGCTTTTGTTTTGGGTCCAAAGGGTCTAGCCTACTTCACCCATAACCTCACCCTTCTACAAACTTGGGTACCTCTTTGGGCCCATCCCAAGTATCTCAAGCTAAGGTATATAAACTCATTCAAAACCTCAAGCCTTTCCAATATGGGACAAGCACATTTCACAAATGTGTAGGAAATCCACCAAAAAACTAGTTCCACAAACCCGAAAACGCGCGTTGAATTCTCATTTATCCGGAAATGGTTTTGAGCAACCAAATACATGAATTTATTCATTACACGACATTAAATATGAACCCAATTAGAAAACGTTAAAAATAACGCTTGGGTCCCACCTTAATTAATGCTCAAAGTTAACAAAAAATAAGGTTATACAAAAGCCATTTTCTAACAATCCCCCACATGAATGGAATTCACGATAACGAACATGTAACAAGATGCAGATAAAGAGAGAGTACATTGAGAAGATACACCACATCGAGATAGGTAGCTTTTGGCTTTGAACCTCCTCTAGTGAAAGCCTATCGGACTTACTGGCTAACCAGTGGACGCGATGCCTTGAACTGTTCAGCTGTTTGTGTAAGCCAAGATAATAGACTACACATAGTGTATCCACAGATACAGTTTGGTTCTTACGGTTGTGTTCCTTTTGGCCCTGAACAATGCCTGGTAATTCATGAGTGTTCTAGAGAATTTAGCCTTTTCAATTCTCACAGAACCGGCCCAGTTCACACTCATATAGGTGATTTTTTTATTAAGAGTATCCTGCTATACCCCACTTGGATGTCCAAGCTATAAAAATCATTAAAAGCAAAGCTTAGTGATACGTGAAGTCATCCTATTAACGCTGCAGATATCACTCTTCTTATCATAGAAATGAGTAGGAGTAAACCTCTTAGTGATACGTGAAGTCATCCATAATTCGGTTGTCTCTTTGAACCTAAATATTGGGATCTCCAGTCAACTAAGTGGGGTTGCCATTATGGCGACTTTTAAGTAATAGGCTTTAATCTCATTCCCCTCGATAAATAGTACACTTGCTCTCTGGCTAGCCTTTTAGTCAATGGATCCGCAATATTCTTCTTTGACTTTACATATTTTATGGAAATTATTCCATGTGAGAGCAAATGCTTAACGGTATTATGTCTTCGACGAATGTGTCGAGATTTACTGTTATACATATGATTCTGTGCCCGTCCTAGTACTGCTTCACTATCACAGTGAATGCATATAGCTGGCACAGGTTTAGGCCACATTGGAATGTCTTCTAAGAAATTACGAAGCCATTCTGCTTCTTCTCCTGTTTTATTTAATGCGATAAACTCATATTCCATTATCGACCTAGCTATGTATGTTTGCTTGGAAGATTTCCAAAAGACTGCAGCACCTCCCAGGGTAAAGACGTGTCCACTAGTAGATTTTGAGTCTTTAGTAGCTGATATCCAATTTGCATCGATGTACCCCTCGAGTACTGCTGGATATTTGGTATAACGTAAGCTATAATTCTGGGTATGTCTTAGATACCTAAGTACCCTAATTATCGCTTTCCAATGATCGAACCCTTGATTACTTGTGTACCTACTTAATTTGCTTATGACATAGGCTATATCTGGCCTAGTGCAATCCATTAAGTACATCAAGCTTCCGATTATCCGAGAGTACTCTAATTGTGATATGTCTGCACCTGTATTTTTTGACAAATAAAGAATAATGTCAACAGGTGTTTTAGCAGGACTGTCGTTATGCTTTTCAAATTTCTCCAGAATCTTCTCAACATAGTGAGACTAAGATAAAGCATATCATTCAGATGTTCTAGTAATTTTTATTCCTAGAATTACATTTGCTACTCCCAGATCTTTCATGTCAAATCTTTTGTTCAACATTTTCTTTGTGGATTTAATTATGTCATTATTGTTTCCAATAATGAGCATGTCATCCATATAAAGACAGACTATAACATAGCCTTTGTCTATGCTTTTAACATAGACGCATTTGTCATATTCGTTTATTTTAAAACCATCTGAAAGCATAGCGTGATCAAATTTTTCATGCCATTGTTTCGGAGCTTGTTTTAATCCATAAAGGGATTTGACAAGTTTACAAACCTTTTTTTCTTGGCCGAGAACTTGAAACCCTTCTGGTTGTTCCATATAGATTTCCTCATCTAACTCGCTATTCAAAAAAGTTGTTTTAACATCCATTTGATGTATTTCCAAATTATACAAAGCTGCAATCGCAATCAACATGCGAATAGATGTTATTCTTGTCACTGGTGAATAGGTGTCAAAATAATCAAGGCCTTCCTTCTGCCTGTATCCCTTGATAACAAGCCTAGCCTTGTATTTATCTATTGAACTATCTGCTTTCATTTTTCTCTTGAACATCTACTTATATCCAAGAGGTTTACACCCTGGTAGAAGATCCACAAGTTTCCAAGTATGATTTTATAGTATTGATTCAATCTCACTATTCACAGCCTTTCTCCACAATGGAGCTTTTGGACTTGACATTGCTTCCTTGAAGTTTTGAGGCTCATTTTCTAACAGGTATGTCAGAAAATCTGGACCAAATGATTTAGAGATCCTAGCCCTTTTGCTACGTCTAGATTCATCTGATTCATTATCATTGTGGTATTCACTGCTACCTATAGCAGTATCAAAAGTTCTTTTATTTGAACTTATCTCTTCAGTTTTCTTGTAAGGAAAAATGTGTTCAAAAAAGGACACATTTCTTGACTCAATAATAGTGTTTACATGCATATTTGGATTTTCAGATCTATGAACTAAAAATCTATATGCACTACTATTATTGGCATAACCAATGAACACACAATCAAAGTTTTTGGTCTGTCTTAATCGTTTTGGGACTAAGGACTGCCACCTTGGCCAAACACCCCACACTTTGAGGTAATTGTAGGTAGATCGTCGATCTTTCCATAATTCATAAGGTGTTTGATTGAGTTTCTTGTGGGGTACCCTGTTCAAGATAAAGTTAGCAGACAAAATCACCTCCCCCCATAAGTTCTGAGGTAATCCTAAACTAATCAACATGGCATTCATCATTTCTTTAAGAGTTCGATTCTTTCTCTCAGTAACTCCATTTGACTGAGGAGAATATGGTGCAGTGGTTTGGTGAATGATACCATGTTCAGAGCAAAATTCTTCAAATGGTGCATCATACTCACCACCTCTGTTACTCCTCACCATCTTTATAGTTTTGCCAAGTTGATTTTCAACCTCAAGTTTATATTGCCTAAAAGCTTCTACAGCTTCATCTTTACTTCTCAATAAGTAAACATAGCAATATCGAATGCAATCATCAATAAAAGTAATAAAGTACTTATTACCTTCTCTAGTTTGAACAAACTTTAAATCATAGATATTTGTGTGAATTAAACTTAGAGGTTCAGTACTTCTTTCAACTTTATTAAATGATGCCTTAGTGAGTTTTGCCTCAACACAAATCTCACATTTATGATTAAGATCAAATTCTAAGTTAGGTAAACATTCTAATGCAACAAGTCTACGTAAAGAATTAAAATTAACATGTCCTAATTTACCATGCCATAAAAAAGAAGACTCAACAATATAAACAGAAGATGTGTTCTTATTATTAATGGCCAAATTTGGTACAACAGTATTTGCATTGAGCTTAAAAAGCCTATCACTCATGTAACCTCACCCCACATATATTTTACTCTTGGAGAGTACAACTTTATTTGATTCAAAGACTAATTTAAACCCATTCTTGATCAACAATGACCCAAAATAATTTTTTTGCAAATTTTGGCACATGGAGTACATTGTTAAGAGTGAGTTCTTTCCCCGAGGTCATTTTTAGCACAATCTTTCATTGTCTTTCTACAGTTGAAGTGGAAGAGTTTTCCATAAAAAGCTGTTCCCCACTTTGTAGGTTGTAAGCATCTTCTTATCTACACAGATATGGTGGGTTGCTCGAGTATCCACCCACTACTTCTTGGGATTGCCCATCAAGTTTGCTTCAGAGATTACTGCAGCAAGATTGATGTCTGCCACTCCATCGGAAAGATAAAAATCCTCGGCTATGTTGGCTTATGCTGGCTTTTTGCTCGAACTTCCTCCGTCCTTGCGAATGTGATAATCTTTAGCACGATGTCCATCTTTGCCGCACACAAAGCACTTGCCTTTGAACCTCTTGTTGAACTCGTTGTTGATCCCTTTGTTGATCTTACTAGTAGATCCTTGTTTGAGACCATTGCCATCATGCTTCCGCTTCTTGTTATTAAACTTTGACCTTTGTTCATGTTCCACAACATTTGCTTTAGCCTGCATGACATGGTTTCCTGACTTCTTGTCGGAACCACGGTTGTCCTCCTCAATTCGGAGTCACACAATTAGTTCTTCCAATTTCATCTCCTTACGCTTATGCTTTAGATAATTCTTGAATTCTTTCAAAGATGGTGGTAATTTTTCAATAATTGCCGCTACTTGGAAAGATTCACTGAGAGTCATCCATTCTGCATGTATGTCATGGAGAATTAATTGGAGATCTTGAACCTGACTAATAACCGTCTTGGAATCCATCATTTTAAAATCCAGAAAACGGCCGACAACGAATTTCTTTGTACCGGTATCTTTTGTCTTATATTTATGATCTAGTGATTCCCACAATTCTTTAGCAGTGCTTTTGACACTATACACATTGTATAGTGTATTGTCCAACCCATTGAGGATATAATTCTGATACAAAAAATCAACATGTTTCTATGCATCGACTGCGGCAATCATTTGCCGGTCAGTCTCTTCCTCGTTCAGTGCGGGGGCTTTCATGAGTGAAGCGAGTCAAATTCAATGTCGTAAGATAAAACATCATTTTTTGTTGTTATCTTTTAAAATCATTTCTATTGAATTTTTCTGACTTCTCCCCATGATTTACCGGTACTGCCGGAGTCATCATTGGCACAATAGGTGTGAGGGTTTGAGTAATAACAGTCTCAGTACTGTTAATTTCAATTGTCATAATTCTTACGAAATAAAAATACCCCAATCACAAATTTATATACAAAAGAATTTACACACAAAATAAACAGAATAATAGTTTGTAACAAAATTTCAATGATAAACAGTATATTACTACTATATTATCAAAGAAATCATTAAACAATATATTACTACTATTTAATTTCCCGAAATAAAATATTTGTCTGTCTATCGCAAAAATAAATAAAAATAAAAAATCTACTTTAAGCTTGTTATACCCACAGTGGTTTGTGTGTGTAAATTAAATGTATACATTAAATAAACAATAAAATAAATAATTCAGGAAAGTATTTATATGAATTATTTCCCGAATTAAAAGCTTACAGAAAATAACGTTGAGGCTTGTGTTAGACACAATCTCTTTAAAGTAGATTTCGCTCTCGCTTTGGTACTTCAAGTTTTACTAGCGTCTACTTTCCAGGATGCAACGACTAATACTTGATTTTACAGTACTATAAAATCAAGTCTGGTGAACCAAAACTTTGCTGAAACTCTCTGTTTCTTTTCCTAAAATTAAATGCAGAATAAATGTAGAAAATAGGAAGATAAAAATAGGAGAAGAAAGACGAAAATCTGAGGGAAAAATTGTGTGTTCTGAATTGCTACAAGGCTGGCTTTTTATAAGAGGAAATGTGGCTGTTCGAACAGGTAGAAAACCTGTTCGGACAGATTGAACAGGTACCAATCTGTTTGAATAGATAAACAGTTGAATTCAACAGATGTGAACTTGTTTGGGTGGTATGAACCTATTAGGGACCTGTTTGGGTGAAGAAAAAATTCCGGACCAATTTATTTTGAATTTTGAAACCAAAATTAAAAATAAAAAATAAATTACAAAAGTTTTTGGTCTAAAAAGATAAGTATTGGCCTAGACAAGCCCAACCCAACCTCACATCGCGCACCCGTGCCCAGTTCGATCGGACGGACGGCGACGGCGCACGCGTGTGGTTTTTGTTTTGGGTCCAAAGGGTCTAACCCATTTCACCCATAACCCCACATTTCTACAAACTTGGGTACCTCTTGGGGCCCATCCCAAGTATCCTAAGCTAAGGTATATAAACTCATTCAAAACCTCAAGCCTTTTCAATGTGGGACAAGCACATTTCACAAATGTGTAGGAAACCCACCAAAAAATTAGTTCCACGAATCTGAAAACGCGCGTTGAATTCTCATTTATCCGAAAATGGTTTTAAGCAACCAAATACATGAATTTATTCACTACTCGGCATTAAATATGAACCCAATTAGAAAACGTTAAAAATAACGCTTGGGTCCCACCTTAATTAATGCTCAAAGTTAACAAAAAATAAGGTTATACAAAAGTCATTTTCCAACACTTTGTCTATCTGCACATTGATTTTCTTTTATTGTAGGCTGTTGTTATTACTATCACAAAACAAAATAATTATACATATATAATTTAAGTTAGAGCAATGTTATATATAATTTTATTTCTTACTTTTATACATAAAGCAATAGAGCTAATATTCATAGATATATGTGATCCACTCATCTCTGTTAAATGAAAAATAAAAATAAGATTATATGTATGAAAGGTAGATGACATGAACAAAAATATTTAGAATTTGGAAGGCAAATTAAAATTAGAACAAAGTTTGGCATAGCTAAGTTGTGAGCAATGAAGATATACACTAATATGAAAACCAATACTCTACCTTCTCTAAAATTGTCAATCAATTATTGTTGAACACATCAATATAATTGTTTCGGGATGGGGCCGAAAGGACTGGTCGGTTGAAGTTAGTATCCTTTAGGTAAGCTGCCAGCCAGCACTTTTGTGCCTTTAATAATATCTATAAATTACCAGCTGGCCCTAGATTTATTTGTATCACCAGAAAATTATATAATACACTTTCAAAAAAAAGTGTATATTGTATGCACAGTTATAACTTTTGTTTGATTTAGTTATGAATTCAAGTACTAGTTATAATTTAATTATGACTCATTGCGGTAGTTATAATCTCTTATAATTATTATTTTAGTTATGATTAAAAAAATATTGAGCTATGCCTAAAGTAGTTATGATTGATTATTAGGGGTGGGTGTGGGTCGGTTGTGACTACGAAACTTTCAATCCGTCATCCGTCCACCAGATTGGCAGATTGGAGAAAATCAATCCGCATCCGTATCCTCTAATCCAGCAGATGTAGATTGAGCGGATTGGCAGATAGACGAGAATTGGTTTAACGGTTTAAAATTTTATAAATTTTCAACATAATTCAATTTGTACACTTCTTAAAAAAGAAAAGAAAAGAAAGTACTACAATCAATAACTTAAAAAAGTATTACAATCACTGCATGCTTCATCCAAAGAAAGAAAGTTTAAAACTTTAGAATATTACAATCACAGTATGTTTCATTCACATAAAGTATTACAATTTGTGATTCTTAAAATATAAAAATAATTCAAACCACCAAAACCATGAACAGAACAGTAGCAGGGATTGTATGCCTCTATATTATTATATCTAAATCTGTTTTTGAAAACAAAAACCAACCAACATATATTATCTTTTTTATTTATTATTTTTAGAGTTAGATTTAAAAATAAAAAAATATAGATAAATAATACATTTATCTTTTTCAATTCAAAAAATATATTCAAGTTGAAAACTCTTTTTCAACAAAATATATTCAACAGAATATTTAAACTCTTTTTTAATTAAAGCACAAACAAAATATTTAAATAAATTGAAAACACAAAATCTTACAAATTACTAGGGGTGCTCGCAGTTTGACAGTTCGGTTGTGGCCAAAGGAACCTCAAATCCGCCATCTGTTTAAAACTAGGCAGATTGGAAAAAATCAATCCGCAACTGTCCGCTCATCATCAAACATTCGTCAAAAATACGGCGGATCGATTTGGTTTGGTCGGTTTGGACGGATCGGTATATCTGATACTCACCCCTACTGATTATAATATTGATTATGATCTATTATAATTATTATTTTAATTATACCTTAAATAATATTTGATTATAACTCCTTGTGCGTGTGTTTATTTTTTTAATAAAAATGGTGAATTACACTAATAGTCCCTATAGTTTGGGATTTGTGTCATTTTGGTCATGACTTTTTAATTGTGACACATTTGACCCTGAATTTTGAATCTTGTTTCAAATAAAAACAATTGAAAATATTATTAGATTTTTCAAGGGTAAAATCGTCAATTTGATAAAATATAAACTAATTTGACAAAAATAAATGTCAAACAAATATTTTTGGATTTTTAAAAATTATTTCTACCCACTAAAAATAAAATTATGTAAAATTGATAAATCTTTTAAACATTTATTTATTTTTTTTACCAAATTAATTTTTATTATGTGTTTGGATGATGATCATGTAAAATTAATTTTAAAAAATTAATAATGTAATTTTTATTAATTTTTATCAATTTTGCATAATTTTATCATTGGTGGATAAAAATAATTTTTAAAAAATTAAAAATATTTTTTTGACATTTATTTTTGTCAAATTAGTTTATATTTTATTAAATTGACGATTTTGCCCTTGAAATTAAACAATGGTAACTTCAATTGTCCTTATTTGGAACAAGATTCAAAATTTAAGATCAAATGTATCACAATTAAAAAGTTAAGGATCAAAGTGACACAAATTCCAAACTATAAGACTATTTGTGTAATTTGCCCTAATAAAAAAGTTACTTGTTTTTCCTTATAAAAGGTGTAAGATGAATGAATCGTAATGTAGTGAGTCCGCGGGCTTAGACTGGACCGGTCCAGAATATGGATTGGAGCCAAGCCCAGTCCAACTCCTGCTGGCCCAAACTTATCAAATCCCGGCTAGTTGTGAAGCCCTACCTTTTTCCTGATCCCTACCAAAATAAAAGCGTAATATCAAAACCCTAAGCCCTTCTCTCCCTCTCTATATCTGCAGACATTTTTGGTTTCGGCAGAGTCGCGGCGTGTAACAGCAACATCAAGCGCAGCAGCCATGGTATCTCTGTCTCCTTCTCTGAAACCCTAATCAGAGTCTCTACCTCTTTATCATTTTTCTTGGATTAACATAACATGTTGTTGTTGATAGGGTATCGATCTGAAAGCCGGTGGCAAGAGCAAGAAGACCAAAAGGACCGCCCCCAAATCCCAAGATATCTATCTCAAGCTCCTCGTCAAGGCACACCTCTCTCTCTCTCTCTCTCTCTCTCACTTTCTCTCTCTATCTGTGTGTGTATATATGTATGTATGTGTTTATATTCAAATCTTCAAATCTATGTGTTTTTTTGATTAAGATGACGGTTGATCTGTGTTCAGCTGTACCGTTTTCTTGTGAGGAGGACGGGAAGCAAGTTCAATGCTGTGATACTGAAGAGGTTGTTCATGAGCAAGGTCAATAAGCCTCCTATCTCTCTGTCTCGCTTGACTCGTTTCATGCAGGGAAAGGTGACTCCTCTCTCTCTCTCTCTCTCTCTCTCCATAGATCAATATTGTTATTTGGATCTTGTGCATATTTAGGAAAATTATAGTCATTAGTTGCGATGTATGTGTAAAAATTGTGTAGAAGTATGTGAATAGTGTACGAAAATATCTCTAAAAATTGTGAATATTGTATGAAATATGTGAAAATGCATTAGGTTTCTAATTATTGGGAAGATTCCACAAGAATTATAAAAAAGAAGAAATCTATAATATTTTGGTTGCTTTGAAAGTTGAAAGAACGAAAAATCCATAGTATTATGCTCTGATGAGTAGAGATTCATTTTTTTTTTGGTTGTCATATACCAAATAATGAGAAATCGAAGATTCAGGGTCTATTTAGATCTTGTTGTGAATCTATGATTGACTGAAAAGGGGAAATGACTAAAAATTATTTTTCAAGTGGAATCATTTCTGTTATAGAAATGTGAATGGTGTATGAAACTATCTAAAAATTGTGAAAACATCTCTAAAAATTGTAAATATTGTATGCAATATGTGGAAAATGCATTAGGATTCAAGTTATGAGGAAGCTGCCACAAAGATATATATAAAAAAGAAGAAAACTTGAATATTTCTGTCGCTTTGGAAGTTGAAAAAACTAAGAATTCACAGTATTATGCTCTGACTAGTAGAAACTCCCCTTTTTTTTTTTTTTGGTCATATCCCAAATAATCAGAAATTGAAGATTTAGGTCTATTTAGATCTCATTGTGAATCTGTCATGGACAGAAAGTGGAAAAATGACTAAAAATGCTTTTCCAAGTTGCTTCATTTCTGTTATAGAAAGATTGTGCCATTTCTTGACCATTTGTTTCTAAACATAATTCTCTTTGTTGTTCAACGGAGCTTTAGAATTAAATTCATGTATTGTTATTTACTTTTAGAATCAATTGTATACTCTAAAATAGTGTTTTTGTGGATATAATTGTTTAACATTGCTACTGGTTTTGTACCAGGGGGAAAAGATTGCCGTCGTTGTTGGTACCATTACTGATGACATTAGGGCCCATGAAGTTCCTGCCTTGAAGGTGACTGCACTGAGGTTCACAGAGACAGCAAGAGCAAGGATTGAGAAGGCCGGTGGTGAGTGCCTGACATTTGATCAGCTGGCCCTCAGAGCTCCACTTGGGCAGAACACGGTATGCAATTTAATTATACTTGTTGTTTTATGCTTGCGCAATTTGGATTAGATCATGTATTTTGATTAGATAATGTGTTTAGAATGGATTTTCTTATCAACTCACAACTATTTGTTATTGTGTTTGTCTCCTATAAATGGGATTTACTATTGACTTTTTACGGAACGTTTTATCATGGGGGTTGGAGACTGGCATAACATACTTCCAATGATCAGTTGAAATTTATAAGAACTGAATCACTTTGCTTGGTTTAGGTTTTCTAAAAACACTTTTTAGAAAATTCTATTTTCTTGTTTTGGTATTTTTTTTATTTTTACTGATTTTTTTTTAATATTTTAAGTAACTTTTTAATTTTTAGACTCACTTAATATAAATACACTTAAAAAGTATAATTTTCGTGAAAAAAATCTTTAAAAAATTCACTAAATACTAAAAATATAAAAAAATACGAAAATTCAGTATATTTTTCGTATTTTTGTGTATTTATTATTTTTTTGAAATATTTTTTCACAAATATTTTATTTTTTTAGATACATCTAAGTAAGGTGCATCTAAAAAAGTAAAAAAAATACTTAAAATTTTAAAAATATTTACTAAAAACAAAAAAATACAAAAAATAAAAAACTCAGTTTTCAGAAAACTGAATTTAAAAAATTAAAACCAAACACATTGATTATTTTTGGGGTATATTGTAAATTGCATTCCCCTTTAGTACTTGGTTTTCTTTAAAATATCCTCTGAATTGTATTATGCAACAATTATATGTGACACGTGCACATTCACATTTATACAAATGGAAATCACAAGACACCAAAATATATTACTATATTGACGAATCTGAAACAGTACACCTAATTCACCCATTCCTGTTGTTTCTTTTCAATTGAGAAAACGAAATGACAACCAACAGAGAGTTTAGGAACTATGTTAGTTATGGATCCTAGTGTGTGTTGAGGTTTTTGTCAACTTCAAATGTGCTTTGACTTTGTGAGTACTTTGGTGATTTTATAATTAGGCCTCGTTTGACAAGTGCCCGTTTTAGTCAAAAAAAAAATCAAAAAGTCAACAACCCATACCAAAAAGTCAAAGATTCTATTTTCTCTTTACTTTTTGCACATCTTTTCGTAAAAAGTCAAAAAGTCATCTCAAACATATTAGTTTTTTTTACATCACATTTTAGCCAAGAAGCCAAAAAGTTACTAAAAAAGTTTGTTTCCAAACAAGGCCTTAGTTTTCTTGTAACCAGATGATTCTTTCCCTTTTGAAAATTTTCCAGTTGTGGCCAATGTCTTTGTTACGGTGATGACATCATTGAACGTTTTTGTACCCATTGGAATGTCTCACTAGAATTCTGATCTCTAGGCTACAGGTTGCTCTGGTCTGGCATTGCAGTACACATCAATTAAATGCCAAAGCTTATTCATAGACATTTGCAGTTATTCTTCATTTTTTTCCCCTTCCTTTTCCTAAACAAAAAATATTGTCTTGAATCTTGAAACTTCGATGGACACTTAGCTATGAAACTCCCTTTTTCTAAGTGGTGGTTTCCTGAATTATACATAGCTATGAAAAGCCATTGGAGGTGGGTCTGAGGACGTTGTGTTAGCTAAGCTATGCTATACTGTACTTGAGTGTTCCATGTTTATTGCCATCGATTTCTGATAAAAATTGAGCAAATAGATAATGGCATTTGGTATGGATTAACAGAAGTTAGCATTTCTTTTCTTGCCTTTTTATTTTATAATCGATAATATCAAAAAAATTATGGGTTATAATATTTCCCCTCAATGATGATGTTAATGTAGATTTGGTGAATCAATTATTTTCTTGATTCCCATACAGGTACTCCTTAGAGGCCCCAAGAATTCTCGTGAAGCAGTGAAACATTTTGGCAAGGCTCCTGGTGTGCCGCACAGCCATACTAAGCCCTATGTGCGATCAAAGGGAAGGAAATTTGAGCAGGCTAGAGGAAGAAGGAACAGTAGAGGCTACAAGGTTTAAGTTGTTGCTGATGTGTGCAACAGACTCATCTATTAATTACTATGCAAAAGATTTTGTTCCACCCATTTGGGACCGGAGTTGTTTTGTTTCGTGCTTTCTTGTATTTCAGACATTTGCAATATCAGTAGTGAGTTTTCAGCATTTGCAATATTTTTAGTTGTTGGATTGGAGCTTTTAATTAAATGTCTATCAAGGAGTTTTTGTGTTTTTTTTTGGTGCCACTGGGCTGTTCGGTTCTAATTGTATGGCTCAACTTGAAATTGCAAGATATGATTTGGTTGTTGATAATTATAGGGGCGTGCAAAGTCTGTTTTGAGAGCATTGACGGGTTGAGTTGGGTTAGGTTGAGCGAGTTAACATAATTTATGCAGGTTAGATTCGATTGTGCGGTTTAAATTTTCAATCCATTTGACTCAAGTTGCTAGTATTTATACATATACATAAATTGCTCAACTCCAAACGTATATATTTTCATTTTCCTACTTCCATCTCTCAAACTTTTCAGTGTTCCTCAGCCCCTTAGTTGTTGCTTCCTAAATGTCGTTACCATCGAACATTTCTTCTATTCTGATTTTGTCAATTCACAATTATAAATTTATGAGTTTAAAATGTGGTTTCAAATTGTTAAAATACTCAAATCAATTCATGCATTTTGAATCTGTGCAGGGTGGCCATGAATTAAGAAATTGTAACTCATCAAGAATGATATATGCCCTGTTTGGTGAAAGTTTTTTTAAGTGAAAATTGATAATCAGAAAGTAAAAGTCAAAAGCATCTCTACTCTAGTTTTAAATAATTAATTTTTTTCAACTTATTTAAACTATCTATAAGCAGAAATTGTGCCAATTTGGTACAGATTCTCAAATCAAAATAAGTTATAATTTTCCTCAAAAACTATAACAAACAGTCCCATAGTTGAGATAATTTACTCTCAAATCCATCCGGATGCACGTGCAATTAATATATGGAAAAAAACGGAAGAATTTTAGATAAATTGCATTGGAAAAAAGCAATTAAAAAAAGTACAAATAAAAGTTGTAGTCCGATGCAAGGGCCTCATTTGCATCTCCTTTATTTTTCAATTGCTTTTCATTTACCATTCATTTATCAGCAATTCTTTCATGAAAAATTAGTGAAAATGAGTAGAGCACAATTAAAACAATCTAAACCAAACTTGCCCATTTAATAAACTGTTTGGACAAATGACCATAACCAACCCGTTTACTTCATCAATTCCCCCCCCCCCCCCCCAACACGACTGATGGCGATGGTGGCAGTGCTGGTGAGACAGTGAAAGTAGTGGAGCAGCAGCAGCAATGGTGACGGTTGCCGTCATGGTGGTGGTGAGTCGCAACGGTGGTGGTGGTGGAGTCGCAGCTGTCCTTGAACATTGTTTAAATTTGGAATTGACATGAAAAGTGTCTATTCTTCTGTTCTACAGAGGAAACAACAAAATCCTACCTGTCACCGCAGTTGAGACATAGCTAGCATGAGATCTTTCCACAACAGTTCCTCCTCTCCTGCTCAAGTATATCCCTACAAAACAAAACTTGCATTCTAGAAAGAGCTTCAAATTACTAATTTGCCAATAGCAAAATTCAGAATTATTGAATTCAATGAACAGCATGAAAGGACAAACATAAAATAATCCATCTCAACAAGAAGATTTGATGAGTAATCATAGTGAGATAACAGACATGTATGTATAAGACAGCATCAACTTCTCCACTTAGTGACAAAGAACTGCTCACTTCCTGTTACCCTCGAGAGACGATTGCCAATACATCAGATCTGTAGTAAAGATAACGATGATCAAATTTTAAAACTGTCTAAATTATATGACCACCATATCTCCCAATATAACGTCTAATAAAGTTGAATTAAGGAGTCCCACAATTCATATGGAGAATTCCCACAGTAACAAGAAAGTTCCAATACGAACCTTTAAAGGCCTGGCCAACAAAAACCATTCATCTCTTCCTACCACCACGTTCTCTTAAAGAAAGAGCAAGTGTTTCCCCTCCAGCAACGTTGTAATATGCAAGCGATAAATTATCCTTAAGAAAACCAGCCTTTCCGCTCAGCTTCTGTTTGTTTGAAGGAAGTTGGATCTCTCCTGCAATTTTCTCTTTCAGACTGCCAACGGTTTCGGTTAAGGACTGTACTGTAATCTCCAGTACTTGCCCTTTGAGGTTTCCTTCATCAACATTTGGCACAGATACAGCGATGCAAACAGGTCCCTGCAGCAAAAAAACAAAAATGCATAACTTCAATCAGGAACTGAAAATCCAAAAAATAGTCTGAAATGATAATACAAACAGCAGATAAACCAAGCAAAGAATAATTCAATAAAACAAGAATAACTCAAATGATGAATAAAGATAAATGCAGAGTCGCTCCATACTTGATGTTGAGCCAGGAACTGGTCTTCTGGAATAAGAACAGAATCATCAAGCCTCTGTCTCTTTGGCTCCGGTTCTTCTGGAAGCGGTGGAGGAGCTTCCTCAGGCGGTGGCGGCGGAGGCATTCCTTGAGGTAAAGGTGGTGGTGGAACCATATGCATGCCTGGTTGGTGTATGGAAAGAGGAACAAAAGGCCGAGGAGCTGACAGGGGTGTAAATTGAGATCCAGGTGGAGGCGGCACAGGAATACTAGGTGGTGGATTCACAGAAATTGGAGGCATTGGGGGTGGATGATTTAAGAAAAGGGATTGCTGTCCAGGCATTAGTTGCATTGGAGGAGGTGGCCGAACAGACGGAATCATATTAACTGGTGGCCTCGGTGGAGGTGGTGCAAGCATTCCACTACTAGTTGGAGTTGAATACTGGACTGCATTTGGGGGTAGGCGAGGAAGATTCAAGGCTAGACCAGGTGGAGGAGGAAGTGGCCGAACCAATGGCACACCAGGTTTAGGAGGGGGAGGGGCGGCGGGCCCCGGCAGATTCCTTGAATCATTATTCGCAGCGTCGTTTTGGTCCTCTCCATTTGCATTCTGTGACATGGCCTGGCTTGCGGTGCGACCAATGCTCCCTGTATGACCGTCCCATATGACCTGCTTTGGTTGCTCGTCTTTTTTCTTCTCAATCTCTGCCTTGACTGCATTCGAAACTTCTTCCTCCGTGGTACCAAAAATATCAGGCCGGGTCCGTGCAAGTCCAACAATGTTTCTGGAAATTTCATCATCCTGAGCAAGAGTAGTCTCCCAAATCTTAGCAAACATCCTCTCTTTCTGCTCCTTGTACTTGGGGTCGATGAGAGAAATCCTCATATGCTCTGACATCTCGTTAATGGGAATTAGCTCACCAGTGATTGGCGAAACAACATATTTTGTCGGATCTCTTTCTACAGGGATCCTGTCCTCGGGCCTCTTCCAGTTCTTCACAATTCTCATTGGTGGTTCCTGTTCCTCCATTGGCATGGTCATCTCATTCTTCTTCTCTTCGCCGTTCTCTTCAAGACTAGCTGCCTTCATTCCTTCTTCAACAAGTTGGACCTCTTCTTCATCCATTTCCATTTCCACTTCCTTTCCGGGCTCAACAATATCTTCTTCTACCACAGCTGACATCTTGCTCCTCCTTATAACCTCTTCGAGGGTCATTGGAGCAGGTAACTCCTCATCTTCATCATCTGCAAAGTCTATAGACTCAACCACAACAAAATCATGCCAATCGATCATAGCCATTTGCACCCGTTCCTGCTCAACCTCGTCTTCAGCTTTCTACCTTGCTTGCTCTTGTGAACGTTCCCACTCCAGCCGGTGCAAGCAACGTTCAAGCACGGTAGTCATATCAGTAACACTCTTCTTCAACTTATCTGTCAATCCCTTTGGAGGCATCAAAACTTTTGAATATGCATCCGCAAGTGACGTGAAAAACATGAACATACTGTGGGTTGGCTTCAAAAAATGGAATTGAGGGTTGTTAATCTCTCTGCTAGTCAATCCCGTCAAAAAAGACTTTCCGTTACGAGCCACAAACTGGGCAGTGAGCTTAATAATATCTAATTCCTCCCCTGTAATCCCCTCTGGAAGCCTAACGGTGTATTGCTCAGCCTCTGGTGGCTCGAGAACTTTACGGACAGGTCTAAACTGGGCCGAGGGGTCAGATTTTGTAACTGCCTCGTTACCATCCGCGTCAGGAACAGAAGGAGCCGACTCTGAGGCAGATGTATCTGAAGGCTGCTGCAGGGAAGAAGTTTGATTTTGAGCTCGAAACTCAGAGAGGCGGTGCTGGTAATAAGCATGGTATGGATCCGAGGCATTCAAGAAATTAAACTTAGCATTGCCAGCAGCATTGTTTGCAATAATTCTTTTCTCGAACTCAGGTCCATTCTTTGCAACAAATTGTGCAGTTTTATCAACAATATTCCTAATGTCTGGGGGAGGATGTATAATTCCAATGGTTCTTGTATGGGTTGCAATTGATGTGGGAACAGAGTTAGGTCTGTTCTGATCCTCAGTCTCTATTTTCTTCTCATCATCAGATTGCTCTGAAACTTGAGATGGGGGAAGAGGACCAAGATTCCCATCAGAGGGGGGCGCTGGAAGGGGTAATATCGGCAACATTTCAAGCATTTTTGCCTCTCCAAGTAGCAAGAGTAATTGATCAAAACTGACAAACTAACTCAGCCTACTCAATTCAGTGTCGCTTCGTATAGCATTGCCAATATGTTACCAATTAGTTGGACATTCTCCACAGGATTAGAAGAGAAACTCACAAACTGCACAACAGCAGAAAATTTTCATTCGAAATTGTTTCTTTGTAAGTATTGCAAAATAAAGATAACAAAAATGTAACTTTCACTTTTCTTTTTGCACCTTTTAGTAACAACCAAATAGGCATTTGAGTTTGAACAAGAACATAAATTTAAGAAATGAAAACCTAAGTAAAGATTCATAATTCTAACAGAAACTGACCACAAAAATGGAAAAAGAAAAGAAAAAAGCAAAAGAATATCTCTTAAGTCCTCAGTATAAAGCTTCAGGGTTTGAAAAATTAGGGTAGTGTTTGGTAGAGTTTTGTAAATGTGATTTGAGAGTATGAGTTGTATTTTGAGTTTGTGTGTTGTGGAATTATTATTTGAGTGTAGAAAATTTGTTTGGTAAAGAGTTTTGAAATAGTTTTGGAAAAGATGTTTGATTTGAGTGGGGAATTGTTGATGTGACATTTGATATGTGATACAAAAATTACAACTCATAACTAAACATACAACTCAAAATTATTTTAAAGCACATAAAAAATTAAAAAAATTTAAGAAAATATTTTTCCCAATTATGTAAATCAATTGCAAAAAAAAAAAAAAAAAAAAATTCTGGAATTCAGCCGGACATCCGGGTGGACATCCGGGTGGTCAACCGGGTGGTCTACCGGGTGGACATCCGGGTGGTCTTCCTTTGGACAGAAAACACGCCTGTGTGCGCAGAGTTCTCTCTGCAGAGGGTAGAAAATTGATTTAAAAACGTAACCAAACATCATGCTCCAAAACACACGTAGAAAATTGATTTGAGAATACAAACAAACAGAGCCTAGGGTTTTTTGCTTTTCTACAAGTCTCTACAAATTTGAAGATTTGAAGTCGTTGAAAAAAATAGTCTCTGTTTGGTTTAGATTTCAAAACATAGTTCCACCACTGATTTGAGTATGGTATTTGGTTGTAACTTTCAAATCATAATTCTACACCCATTTCTCAAAACTCATTTCAAACTATAATAATTACTTTTCAAAACTCATAGCCAAACACACAACTCAAAATTCTTTTCAAAACTAAAAAACAACTTAATTTTTATTTTAAATATTTTTTATTTTTTTATTTTAAATATTTTATTTTATTTTATAGGAATAATTTTAATATTTTAATTTTCATAAAAATATTTTAATATTTTAAATTTAATATTTTGATATTTTAATTGTAAATATTTTGATTTTTGGAATATTTTTAAGGGGGATGCACCAATAAATCCCAAATTAATAACTTATGCACTGTTTAGTCCTAAAAGTTTTCTTATAGACTGAAAGGTCCCATTACAATATTAATAACATCAGATACAATGTTAATAACATCAGAGTCATGTTACAAACATTAGATTTCAAACATTAATGTTCATCAAATTTCAATAATGTTTAAAAATATAGGATGAAAAACATTTAATGTTCATCAGATTTCAATAAATTTTGAAATTATAGAATGAAACATCAGATTATTACATCATTTACATCATGCTGATGTAAAAATGGGACTAAATGGAGCATAAAAAAACTTTTAGGACTAAATGGTTCAACGTTTCAAAAACTAGGACTTATGGGTAAATTTTCCTATTTTGAATATTCTTAAAATTTTAATTTTCGGAATATTTTTAATATTTTAATTTTTAAAATAATTTTAAAATATTTTTAATGTTTCTACGGCCCTAAAAAATGAATTGACAGAAAAATTAATTGACATAAAATAATTGACATAGAAGTTATTTGAAAAAAAAATTATTCAAAAAAATTACTTAAAAACAATTAATTGAAAAAAAAAATTATTTTTTTATTTGAGTATTTCAAAAATAGTTTGGCTATGACCGTTGATAAAAAACACGGATATCAAGTTATGAGTTTTGTGTTTGATTATTAATTATAGGTTTGAATTAAGTTTTGAAAATTATTTTAAAAACTCATCACTAAACAAATTTTCTTATTTCATATGTTATATCAAACTTTCAAAACTCAATTCCACGTACAATTCAAAACTCAATTCAACACATTATTCAAAAATCATAACCAAACAAATTTTCTACATTCAAATCATAATTCTACAACTCACATACTCAAAATACAACTCATTCTCTCAAATCATATTTACAAAACTTTATCAACCGCAACCTAGGGTTTTCACTTCTCTTTTCATACCTTTACTGACAATGAAGAAGAAAGATTAAACATAGAGGCACCTGGATTTGAGTACATAAGTAGAGGCATAAAATAAAACAAACAATCAAAAAAAAATTTAACCCCCCAAAAAAAAAAAGAGAAATAATCCAGAATAGCCCTAAAAGTATAAAATTCTGTAATTTTATCCTACCCAGACCTTCAAACTCTCTCATTAGTTAGTATAGATGAAAAATATTTTACAAAAAAAAAAATCAAATTATTTTATATGAACATCATGAACCAACATCATCACTATCATCATCAAAAAATAAAATGTACATTGAAAGAGAAGAAAAATTACCTTATTTTGCAAAAAAACCCAAATCAATGGGAGAGAAGAATTAGATTGGGAAAAGCAGATTTAGAAAGTAGTGTCATCAATCGCAGAACAGATAATGAGTGCGTACCGTCGATTGTCGCCGCTGAACCAGTCTCGCCGCCGAAGAGAGACACCGTTCCAAGTCGGAACAGTCTAGATAGAGCGAGGAATCAGGATCCTCTACCGTGGTAGCTTGCAGTGATTCCTGCGGTGATATTTTAAACGACGCCGTTTTATTAAGGTTTTTTGTTTTTTTTTGTTTTTTTCCTTCCTCATAACTCTCTTTTCCTTTCTCTCTGCAACCTAAACTTGACAGACAAAACCAGAACAGAGGAAATGAGAGAGAGAAGCTGAAGAAATAGAGTCGGCAAGGCGAGTCGGCGGTGAGGCTAGGCGAAACGGCGGCGGTGAGGCTAGGTGAGAGATGAGGAGCTCACATACCCCTAGATCGAGGGTTTTCAAAGGGAGATCGGTGAAGAAAACACAACACAGCCATGGAAAGCTTCATTGCCTACAACACAAAGCCATAAACATAGATCTGCTACTTGTATTGTTCCTATTTAATTTTAATGAACCCATTTGTTTTAAAATTTTAGACTTTTATGATAATAATTATACAAATCAAATTTGGAGATGATTGTTTAACTGGGAAGCTTCTTCATATATGAACAATTAAATTTAAGTTGTGGGCTTCTTGCCAACACTTTCTGCCCCTATATTCCTATGAATGTGTGAATCTTTGTATGTGTTGTCGGTGTATTACATCGGTGATGAAAAGATGAAAAACAGGGGCTCCGTTAACACAAAGGTTTGGGATGGAGGTGGAGGTGGGTTGCGGCAGCGAGGTGGTGGGTGTAGGAAGGGAAGGGTTGGTAAATGTTTTGGGATGGCGAGCTCGCCGGAAATGGAGTGACGGGGAGATCTCCGGCGATGTTTCTATCCTTCCTTCTCTCAGTTTCTTCCTTCTCTTTCTTTCTTTTTTTTTTGTTTTTTTTTTTTTGGGCCCCAAAACGACGTCGTTTTGGGACACTACAGGAACCATGGTAGGAAACCATGGCAGAAGATCCGGACTCATAGAGCGAGATGGTTGGGTCTGATTTTGACCCCCAACCCCAAGTACGGTTTCGTGCAAAATGAAAGAAAGAGACATAAGGGAAAATTTTGATGTACACGCCACTTTTTAAATAGGTTAGTTGCTGGCACACGTGATGTGATGTGTGTGCAATTTAAATAAATAAAAATACATAAAATATTTATTATATATAATATATTACTCAAGTGATAAATATTTTTTTCATTCAACTCAAGGTCAAAAGTTCGAGTCTCATACATCCCATTTGTTTAATTTTTTTTTAATATATATTTTAAATGGAAACATGGACACTTCACAACATAAAAAGCTAAGGCTTCGTAATACATAGGCCCTGTTTGGTAGAGCTGTAAGAAAGTGCTTATAGCTTATAACTATGAACATAAACTGATTTCTGACTTATAAATTAAGCTTCTCCTGCCCCACTCAAAGAATAAGCTGATTTCTGACTTACAAAAAGCTATAAGCTGCATTGTTAAGCTAAACCAAACACATCAAAATAGCTTAAATTAAGCTGAAAGCTGAAATAAGCTAAAAAAAAGCTGTACCAAACAGGGCCATAAAAGGCGTTGACTTTATGTTTTAAATAGATAGATAGATATGCCCCGCTCCTAGTCATGGTATTTTCGTCCTTATCTTTGACAAATTTAGCGGTTGTTTGGGATGACCTAAATAAGTACACTTTTTGTCTTTTTACGAAAAGATGTATAGAAAAATACAGAGGTGATATGATGAAAAAAAGATAAAAAGATAAAAAGATGGATTATTTGGGACTTCCCAAACTTGGCCTTAGTATTTTAATTATGATTCATAATTTTTTTTTAATTATACTTTATATTGTGTTTAATTATTATAATAATTTTTTTAGTTGTAAATAAATAAAATAATAAGACCAAATTTGAGAATTTGATTAGAAGTTAAATTTTGACTTTTAACTAATTTTGGATCATATCACTATTCTAATTTAAAAAAAAAAAAAACCCATCTCGCTCAATCACCAACTCCCACCACTTCCACACACACGTGGGGGTTGGTGATTGGAGGAGGAAAAAAAAAATAAATAAATAAAAAATCTGGCCAATCAAAGGCCAGAGGGGGTCGTGGGGGTCATTCCCGGAGGGGGTTTGGATCATTTTTAAAAAATCTTGACCAACTCCCAAAATAATTCTAAGTTATATAATAGTCGGGTCGGTTTCATGCAGACTGGGAGCATCTAAAATGGGTCCGCCCAAAAGTGTTTGGGCTAGTTGGGTTTCGATAAGTCGGACCACCATACCACCTCCTCCATCATCACCACCCTCTTCATCATCCCATCATAACCACTTCCACTACCATGATTCTATAACCACCACCATCACGATCACTTTGATTGTCGCTACTAGTATTACCATCAATGCCATCTTGATCACCACTGCTACCATCCGACTATTATCTCCACCACCTCCACCATCTCTACCATCCCGTCATTACCATCTTCACTACTACCATTGTTAGAACAATCTTCTGTGTAAACAAAATAACTTGAAATAATTCAAACAAAATAAATAAATAACATACCGAATTTATTTCGTTGAACCAAATAAATAACTTAAGACCAAGTCGAGTGTGTGACACTCTGTCCTTAAGACAGATTCGCCCCGCTACGGTACTTACGGTTGAGTGGCGTCTATCTCCCAGGACACAATGATCTTCACAAATTGTAGTAGTACTCCAAACAATTTGTTCGGTGAACCAAACCTATGTTCTAACTCTCTGAAATTTATTCCTAAATTATATATGAAGAATAAAATATACCAGAGCAAAATGGACAGAAATTAGACAATGTCTAGACAGATTTTCGGATGATTCCGGACTGCTTGAAAAGGATTTATATTTATAGACAAAAAATTTCTGTCCGAACAGGCATCAAAGAGAAGTGAAAAAGTGCGACCACTTTTCAAACAATTATTTGACCGTTTAAAACTTTCAAACAATTTTGAATAAGGATCCATAGGTGAACTGTTTTTGGACCAAGTCAACGGCTGTAGGAATATTATTATTTAAACTATTTCAAATATATGTATATTAAACTAAATGAAATAGTTTAAATAAATAAATGACAAGGTACCAATTTTAGGAAACTTTAAAGAAACCTAAAATATTGATTTTAGAATTAAATTAAATTCTCACAATTACAAATTTTAAGAAACCACTTAGGAACTCAAAATTAGAATTTAGAATTAAATTAAATTCCCACAATAATTTTTATTGAAAAAATTCAAATGAATTTTATCTAAAAAATTAATGTTAGACCCGAAAACGACGTCAACTTCCCATTCACTCATAAATGGTTTTGACGTTCCGTCTTCACCGTGTGACTTGTCACGCGGTAAGGAACACTTCACCTTTTCGGACTCACCCCAAACAACATTTGGGGCCCACTCAATTTTGGCCTCAAAGTCAGTTCAAAATATGCCTATAAAACACCATTTTTTTCCAACAATCCCCCACATGAATGGAATTTGACGGAGAGAAAATGCAACAAGATGATCTAATTACAGAGAGTACAGAAATTGAAAATATTCTGCAAAGGATAGGTAGCTTTTGGCTTTGAACCTTCCCTTGTGAGACACTATCGGATTTACTAGCTAACCAGTGAACATGATGTCTTGAACTGTTCAGCCGTTTGTGTAAACCAAGACAATAGAACTCACACAGTATATTCCCAAACACAGTTTAGTTCTCACTATTGTGTTCATTTTGGCTCTGAACAACCTGGTCTTCATGAGTGCTCTAGAGAATTGTAGCCCTTCACAAATCTCACAGAACCGGCCCAGTTCACACTCACATAGGTGATGCTTATAAAGAGTAACCTGCCATACTCCACTAGGTTTATCTAGATATAAGAATCATTAAAATTTTACTTAACCTCAAACGCTGCAGACATCACTATTTAGTCATAGAAATGGATAGGAGTTGGACTCCACAGTGATCCTTCTGAGTCAATCACAACTCGGTTGTCCCTTTGAACTTAGATCTTGGGATCTCCAGTCAACTAGGTTGGGTTGCCGTTGTGGTAACTCTAATTTAATAGGCTTAAGTCCCATTCCCCTCGATGAATTCTCAACTAACTCTTTGCTAACCCTTTTGTTAGTGGATCTGCTATGTTGTCTTTAGACTTAACATATTCTATGGAAATAATTCCATTAGAGAGTAGTTGTCTTACGGTGTTATGTCGACGACGAATGTGTCGTGACTTACCGTTATACATATGACTCTGTGCTCTACCTATTGCAGATTGACTATCGCAATGTATGCATATAGCAGGCACTGGTTTTGGCCAAATTGGAATATCTTCAAGGAAGTGGCGAAGCCATTCTGCCTCTTCCCCTGCTTTGTCTAAGGCTATGAATTCAGATTCCATAGTAGACCTAGCAATACAAGTCTGTTTGGAAGATTTCCAAGATACAGCCGCCCCACCAAGAGTAAAGACATACCCACTGGTGGATTTTGAGTCTCTTGTATCCGATATCCAATTTGCATCACAGTATCCTTCAAGTACTGCTGGATATCTAGTATAATTAAGCCCAATGTTACGAGTAAATCGGAGATATCTACGAACCCTTATAATTGCTTTCCAGTGTTCTACTCCCGGATTACTCGTATATCTACTTAATTTACTTACTGCATAAGCTATATCTGGGCGAGTGCAGTTCATCAAGTACAATAAGCTTCCAATAATTTGGACATACTCTAATTGAGAAATACTTTCTTGTAAATTCTTAGAAGATACAAATTAACATCTACAGGAGTTCTAGCCAGATGATCATATTTTGCTGAATTGTCAAGTATTTTCTCAATGTAATGAGATTGTGACAAAGCATATCCTTCTGATGTTTTGGTAATTTTTATACCAAGTATTACATCAGCAATGCCCATGTCCTTCATATCAAAATGTTTATTCAACATTTTCTTGGTAGTTTTAATCATGTCATTATTACTACCAATGATGAACATATCATCTACATAAAGACATACAATGACATAACCTTTATCTGTGTTTTTAATATAAACACATTTGTCACACTCATTAATTTTAAATCCATTTGACATCATTGCCTTGTCAAATTTCTCATGCCATTGCTTTGGCGCTTGTTTTAAACCATATAATGATTTAACCTATTTACACACCTTTTTTTCTTTCCTTGGAACAGAAAACTCTTCTGGTTGTTCCATGTAAATTTCTTCATTTAACTCATCATTTAAGAAAGCGGTTTTAACGTCCATTTGATGAATTTCTAGATTGTATAGAGATGTAATGGCAATTAGCATTCTAATGGATATTATTCTAGTAACCGGTGAGTATGTGTCAAAGTAATCTAGACATTCTTTTTGTCTAAAACCTTTGACTACAAGTCTTGCCTTGTATTTGTCTATTGATCCATCCGCTTTCAATTTTCTTTTGAAAATCCACTTGTACCCAAAAGGTTTACAACCTGGTGGCAAGTTCACTAATTCCCAAGTGTGATTTTGCAAGATGGATTCAACTTCACTGTTGACAGCTTCTTTCCATAAAGGAGCTTCAGGACTGGACATAGCCTCTTTAAAAGTTAAAGGCTCATTTTCTAACAAAAATGTTAGAAAATCTGGACCAAAAGATTTTGAGGTTCTAGCACGTTTACTACGCCTAAGTTCCTCTTCCTCATTTTGATCTAACTCTTGTTCTTGATTATGTTCTTGATCCTGACTAGCAATGGCATCATGAGATCTTTTATTGTTACCAGTCTCTTGTCCAGTTTTCTTTGGAAATACATGTTCAAAGAATGATGCATTCCTTGACTCAATAATAGTATTTACATGCATTTCGGTATGTTCTGATTTATGAATCAAAAACTGATATGCACTACTATTCTTAGCATAACCAATGAAAATGCAATCAATGGTCTTAGGACCTATCTTAGTCTTTTTAGGACTAGGAATAGCCACTTTAGCCAAACGCCCCACACTTTTAAGTATTGTAGGATGGTACTCTTCCATACCACAATTCATAAGGTGTTTGATTTACTTTCTTTCGAGTAGTATTTTATTTAAAATATAATTAGCAGAAAGTATTGCTTCCCCCCACAAGTTCTGAGGTAATCCAGAACTGATTAACATGGCATTCATCATTTCTTTTAAAGTCCTATTTTTCCTTCAGCAATTCCATTTTGCTGAGGTGAGTAAGGAGCAGTGGTTTGATGAATTATTCCATGTTCTTTACAAAATTCACCAAAAGGTGATTCATATTCACCACCTCTATCACTTCTAAGTTTCTTGATTTTCTTACCAAGTTGATTTTCAACTTCATTCTTATATTGAATGAAAGTTTCCAAAGCTTCATCCTTGGTTCAAATTAAATAAATATAACTATATCTAGTATAGTCATCTATAAAAGTGATTACATACTTTTTCCCACCTCTGGTTTGAATTGATTTAAAATCACAAATATCACTATGAATTAATTCAAGTGGTTCCGTACTTCTTTCAATTGAATGAAAAGGAGTTTTAGATAATTTTGCCTCAACACAAATTTCACATTTATGATTTGAATCAATGTCAAATTTAGGTAAACATTTCATATTAATTAATCTACGCAAAGATCCAAAATTAACATGTCCTAGTCTACCATGCCATAAATTTGAAGACTCAAGCAAGTAAGAAGAAGATGTAGTATTATTAATAACTGAGGGTACAACGGTCATTACATTTAACTTGAAAAGACCATCAGACATGTAACCTTTTCCTACATACATCCCATTCTTAGTAAGTATAAATTTATCACTCTCAAATACTAGCCTAAACCCATTCTTACTCAACAAAGATCCGGAAACAAGATTCTTGCGAATGTCCGGTACATGCAGCACATTGTTGAGAGTGAGTTCCTTTCCTGATGTCATCTTGAGAACAATCTTTCCTTGTCCTTCAACTTTGGAAGTTGAGGAGTTGCCTATAAAAAGTTGTTCACCATTGTCCACTGTAGAGTAAGATGTGAACATCTTTTTGTCGGCACAAATATGACGAGGAGCACCAGTGTCCACCCACCATTCTTTAGGATTTCCGACAAGATTTGCCTCGGAAACAACTGCAGAAAGATTGATGTCATCTACACCATTGGAAATCTTGTCCATTTCAGTCATATGGGCTTGAGCAGGCTTCTTGCTTGTTTTTCTTTTGCTTTTGCCTTTGCTATGGCAATCTTTGGCCCGATGTCCCTCTTTGTCACAGATGTAACATTTGCCATTAAACTTGTACTTTTTATTATCCCCCCCTTTAGAGCCTTGTGATGAACTTGCTCCAGAAGACTTTCGTTTCTTGGTTTTTGAAGTATGTTCCACCACATTTGCCTTAGACTCCATAGGAAGCTTACCAGCCCGCTTTTCAGAATTGCGGTTGTCCTCCTCAATCCTCAAACGCACAATTAACTCGTCCATAGAAATTTCTTTGCGCTTGTGTTTGAGATAGTTCTTGAATTCCTTCCAGCCTTTTGGTAATTTTTCAATTAAGGCTGCAACTTGGAAGGATTCACTGAGAGACATACCTTCTGCGTGAATGTCATGCAGAATGAGTTGGAAATCTTGAGCTTGGCTGATCACAGTTTTTGAATCAACCATTACAAAATCCAAAAATCTGCCAACCACAAATTTCTTTGAGTCGGCATCTTCCGTTTTGTACTTTTTCTCCAACGATTCTCAAAGTTCCTTTGCTGTCTTGATTGGACTGTAGACGTTGTATAATGTGTTGTCAAGTCCGTTCAAGATGTAGTTCCGGCAAAGGAAATCGGCATGTTTCCAAGCATCAACCGCAGCAACCACTTGCCGGTCGGTTTCATTCTTTTTCAGGATAGGAGCATCTGCACGGAGGAAACGAGTCAGGTTCAGAGTTGTAAGATAGAACAACATTTTCTGTTGCCATCTTTTAAAGTCAGTTCCTGAAAACTTCTTTGGCTTTTCACTGTGATTTACCGGTACTGTCATCACAGGAGAGGGGGTTGGTGCAATTGCAGCCACCACAGCAGTACTTGTTTGGGCAATAGTTTCAGTAGCCATCAATTCTAATATATAAAACAAAATTATAATTAGAATTTACACTACACAGAAAATTAAACCAAATTCACAGAATTAAATTCTGTAAAATAAAAGAAATAAGAATGTAACTTTTATTTTCCAATTAATTTGAAAATAAAATAAAATTATATTTAAACAAATTAATTCCACATAAAAAATTAAATTTTGTAAAATAAAAGAAATAAAACTATAACTTTTATTTTTCAATTAATTTGGAAATAAAATAAAATTTTATTTAACCAAAATAATTCCACACAAGAAATTAAATTCTGTAAAATAAAAGAAATAAGAAAATAACTTTTATTTTTCAATTAATTTGGAAATAAAATAAAATTTTATTTAACCAAATTAATTCCACACAGAAAATTAAATTTCAGTAACACTTCAACACTTCAATAATTAAAATACTAAAAACAGAATTTTAATTAATGAAAACTCAGAAAATCATTTCTAAAACCCAAAATTAATTTCTGAAAAAATTTCACAAAAATATATTCTGAAATGTTAATGACACCAGTATCGTACTACTAGTTGTTGTCAAAGAAAAGAGACAGTATATTACTACTATCTGTCAAATAGCATATAATCACTATTTGTTTTTTCAACTAGAATATTATTTTGTAAATCCACATAAAATAATTTTCTTCCGAAATTATTTACGAAGAATGAAAAAAGGGAAACAAACGAAAAATTCTGTAAACAGAATAATTTGAATTTGTCTTAAGATTGTTGGAACAATCTTCTGTGTAAATAAAATAACTTGAAATAATTCAAACAAAATAAATAAATAACATTCCGAATTTATTTCGTTGAACCGAATAAATAACTTAAGACCAAGTCGAGTGTGTGACATTCTGTCCTTAAGACAGATTCGCCCCGCTACGGTACTTACGGTTGAGTGGCGTCTATCTCCCAGGATACAATGATCTTCACAAATTGTAGTAGTACTCCAAACAATTTGTTCGGTGAACCAAACCTATGTTCTAACTCTCTGAAATTTATTCCTAAAATTATATATGAAGAATAAAATATACCAGAGCAAAATGGACAGAAATTAGACAATGTCTAGACAGATTTTCGGATGATTCCGGATTGCTTGAAAAGGATTTATATTTATAGACAAAAAATTTCTGTCCGAACAGGCATCAAAGAGAAGTGAAAAAGTGCAACCACTTTTCAAATAATTATTTGACCGTTTAAAACTTTCAAACAATTTTGAATAAGGATCCATAGGTGAACTGTTTTTGGACCAAGTCAACGGCTGTAGGAATATTATTATTTAAACTATTTCAAATATATGTATATTAAACTAAATGAAATAGTTTAAATAAATAAATGACAAGGTACCAATTTTAGGAAACTTTAAAGAAACCTAAAATATTGATTTTAGAATTAAATTAAATTCTCACAATTACAAATTTTAAGAAACCACTTAGGAACTCAAAATTAGAATTTAGAATTAAATTAAATTCCCACAATAAATTTTATTGAAAAAATTCAAATGAATTTTATCTAAAAAATTAATGTTAGACCCGAAAACGACGTCAACTTTCCATTCACTCATAAATGATTTTGACGTTCCGTCTTCACCGTGTGACTTGCCACGCGGCAAGGAACATTCACCTCTTCGGACCCACCCCAAACAACATTTGGGGTCCACTCAATTTTGACCTCAAAGTCGGTCCAAAATATGCCTATAAAACACCATTTTTTTCCAACAACTATCACAATCACCATTAGAAAAAGAGTTCAATAATATAAGGGTTGTTTTAAGTATGAGTTATAAGTTGACTTTTTTATTTATTATGAAAATATATGTAAAAAAATAGAGAGATAATGTGATAAAAATAGTCCAATAAATAACTTACTTCTAATGTCCCCAAAAGAGCTCTAAATAGTTTGGTGAGGTTGATTTGTTTATGGTACTTAAAATTATTAATTTTTAAACACTGAGTAAGTATGAAACGATATCCATTGGTCTATATTGAGTTTAGCTCATTTATTTATCAAACTTGAAAATCAAGTTTGAGCTAGACTCTATTTTTTTTTTTTGGGAGGGGAGGGGGGAGGGGGGAGGTGTCGTCCCTAAAAGAGCTCTAAATAGTTTGGTGAGGTTGATTTGTTTACGGTACTTAAAATTATTAATTTTTAAACATTGAGTAAGTATGAAACGACATCCATTGGTCTATATTAGTTTAGCTCATTTATTTATCAAACTTGAAAATCAAGTTTGAGCTACAACTTTTTTTTTTTTTTTTGGGGGGGGGGTGTGTAAGAGCTCTAAATAGTTTGGTGAGGTTGATTTGTTTACGTTACTTAAAATTATTAATTTTTAAACATTGAGTAAGTATGAAACGACATCCATTGATCTATATTAGTTTAGCTCATTTATTTATCAAACTTGGAAATCAAGTTTGAGCTAGACTTTTTTTTTTTAGGGGGTGGGGGGGGGGGGGGGTAAGTTTGAGCTAGACTTAACACATTTACACTAATCATGTTTGAACCGGGGTTTGAAATTCGATAATTAAAATAAATATTAACTTAATAATCAAACTTAGTCGGCTCATAAAACATTATTATATATTAAATATACAAATATACTATATTTTATATTATTTAATATATAAGTAATATATTTATCCAATTTTATGAGTTATGTTTATTCTATCTTGAGTTTGACAAGTTTACTAAACGAATTTTAAAATTTAACCCAGACTTATATATATATATATATATATATTAGGAATTGAGGTAAGTCAAGTTTTTTTTTTGTGTGTTAATGTTATTCAATTAGTTGGTTTTATTAGAAATTAGATTCCTACTTAATTTGATAATGTAATTTTTGCAGGTAATTAGAATCAATTTTCCTATTTCAACTCATTTATGAAAGGAAAATTTATCCATAAATCCTATTTTGTCGAGAGTTGAACCATTTAGTCCTAAGAGTTTTCTTATGCACCATTTAGTCCCCTTTTATTTGGTAATGTTTGCTTAGTTAATTTTGGGCTTTTTACAGTTTACAGTAATACCCTTTGTGGGAGGGTTCGGTGTGTTGGCTGGGGATTTGGTAATGTTAACGTGTACAAGGGTTTGGTTTGACTTTGGGAGGGGAGTGGTGGATGTTGATTGGGTTGTTCCATTGGTTCATAGTTTTGGGTGATTTTTTCAGTCGCCCTCATTGTGCTGCAACAGGTGAGTCGCGATGTCGTGTGTTTTGCATATTGTAGACGCGCCCGCGTGGGCCTCATGTGCTACAGTTCGGACTCAAATTGTCGCGGTTCTTAATCTGAACCAAAGAGTCCAAATCCGGCAAATCGTTTTGGAAAACAGATTTTTGTAAAGAAGTGCCAAACATGGACTGCTTTGCCAGATACAGAGTCGCCACCTAAATATTTTTTATGGGGGAATTTAGGAAACTCTGACTCGTTTGCCTAAGGCCACGTGTCCGTCATCACCAAAGTTGCCTCAGCTCGGGAACTTGCGTATGATTGGGGAAGGTCAGCTATGAGCACCCCCGCTCGCCCGATCAAAGATCGGCCTCTACTAACCATGATATCTTGTTTTGAAAACGTTATGTGCTCTTATTCCGGTTATTAGCCTATATTTACTATGTGATGCGCACAACACAAAAGTATAGACTAGATCGCCTAATTTGGAACAAAGCATTGCATATCCATTCGTTTGGAAAATGGTTTGGAATTTGCTACTCGCGAGTAGGCTAAAACACGAATTTCAATGAGTTGTTCCAACTCAAACAATCCAACCTTCACCCACAGGCATTCAGGCAGTAATATCACATAAGCACATAGCCACATGGTAAGCATGCTGTCATGTTAACATTCACACTCATGCGAGGTGCTAAAGCATAAATACTTACATCGTACTCCGTGCCAAAGCAATGAACTAGTTAGTAATCATGCATGATCCTAGTTCAAGTTAACAAATGGCTAATGCATCGCATATAGAATGTCATTAGAATAGGCTCGGCTAATCTAAGGATGACATGTGAAATGCGACAACTCGATGCACGTATTCAAGTTTGGAATTGAAATGCTATGCGGTTAGCATGATGCGCCGAGCCCGGTGCATGCAAGACTAATGAATGATGCACGCATACATAGCATAAGGTATGCCAAATTAAACATGCCCTAATACTAACCATCAAAGCATGTAAGTAAAAGGGAGAAAGAAGTGGGGGTTGGAAGACATGCACACACGCACCCACGCACCCACAGTTATTACAAATTCGCCCTCACTCAGAGGGACTAAAAGAATAATACAATTTAATCAACTAATAGGCTAATTAAATAGTTACAGACCACCTAATTAATTAACAAATCAATTAAGCTAAGGAAAGCATTAAAAGGCCTCGGGAAGAGGGATGCACGCGTGCTCGGATTGGCTTCGCCCAGAAATCCAATGCCATGCATAAGTTGCCTCTGTTTACCTTGCTTTGCTCCTCTGAAAATGGCACAATTCCCAAAGAACACTCTCTGAACACTGTGGAACACCACCGGCCAAGGGGGAACACCACCGGCCAAAGGTAAGTGGCCATTGACCACAAATGAAGCCATCGGCTATAAATGGATGGCCGGCACTGAATGAGGTCGGTCAGCCATCTATGCCTGCAGAATCCTGCTTTGATAGCAACAGAGGACAAGCAAGGTATGGCAATGCATTTCAAGCAATGTTTGCACCAACCACTCTCCTTATCATGTTTATGACTCAAAGGAGTTTGGGACTCGACCCTCGGGCCACCAATCGCGCATTTCAATGTGTGATGGCCAAAAAGGCCAAGTGTGCATTTTCATTTAAAATGGAATGCAAACCAATTAAACACATAAGGCCTAACCTCTATCACTTGATCAAGAGGCATGGCATGCATGCCAAATGCAACCTAAGCATGCTAGCTAGATGTGCAACACGAGCATGCAAGTAAGCAATGTGCACTAGGCACTCAACCTAAGCAAATAAGCATGCAAGGCATGGACCACTATGCTAATGACCAATCATGCAAGATGTAATCTAAACAAGCAAGCATGTAAGGCATGCAACATGTTAAGCAACTTAATCAAGGGAGATTGCATGCCAAATGCAACATGATTCAAGCATGCAACACGTGCAATAGTCCAAGTATGCAACAACACACAAGGTGAGCATGCAACAATATGCAAATGAGGGACTTAAACTAATTTGGATAGCTCCTAAACAAGCCCAAAACAGTGGCCAAATGCTAAGAAAATGAGGGCCAAAATACACACAAACATGCATGCACACATGGTTCAAAACTTAAGCACCAAAGGGCAACTTTTAAGCACACTTAAAAGAGGACAATCATGGATTAATGGCATGCATATTGAGCTCTGAAAATCATGCTATAAGAGGTTCCAAACCAACTAAGCAAAGCAAGCATATCATGCAACCAAGCCTAAAGCCTAAAGCTCACCAAAGAGGCATTGAACTACACTTAGCAAGACCAAACATGGCATGATTTAAACAACTATAATTAGAGTTTTAGCATGTTAAAATGAACCTCAAAACCCACTTAGATGGCATCTAAATGACTTACACATGGAAGCATACAAAAGAGGCCAAACATGGAGCACAAGATTACAACCTTTTAAAGCATTAAAGGAGCATCAAATGCAAGCATACAAGCATACCATGGGGACTGAAATGATGCTATAAGTGGTGCCAAACCACTGAAACAAGCCAAACAATGCATGCTCAACACTCACACACCCAAGGCTAGCAAGCCAAAATGCAAGGTGGCTATACAAAACATGTCAAGCATGGCCAAAGCAATTAAGAACAAAGCTAAAGCATACTAAAACACACATAAAAGCTTCACAAAGTTTGGCCAAAATCATGCTAGAACGAGGGTCAAAGCCTAAAGCATGTTAAGGCAAAAATATGGCATTACAAGACAAGTATGCAAGACATGCATGGTGTGTCTAAACCAACTAAAAACAGTACTATATCATAACAAAATAAGCACAAATAACACTTAAGACATGGCCAACATGAACTTAAAAATGATGCTCACACATGAGGCAAAAATGACACATTTTGAAGACAACAAGGAGAGGGGATGGCCCTCTCCTTCTTAGGGCCTTAAACCACCATCCCCACCACTGAAATCCCTTAAGATTTCAGTGGTGAGGAGGCCCAAACAAGGTGGTCCCGGAGCTCACCAAAATAGCACAAAATGAGGGCCAAACAAGGCCTAAGAGGGGTCAAACAACCCCAAACACCAAAACAACCTTAAACAACTATTTTAAGCAAGTAAAAACAAGACTTTTATATGTTATACACTAAGCTCAAAAATAGATGCAAGGTAGGCAAAAGGACTATACAAGAATGGGGTATTTAAAGGTAAAGTTCTTACCCTTGAAGACCTCCTTCAAGAACAATGCTCCAGCAGCCTCTCCAAGCTTAGATCAACTCAAGAAGTCCAAGAACAACCCTCTAATGCCTGCCTCAGCAACCAAGGGAAGGTGTAATGGTAGGTGTTTATGCACAAAAGTAAGGCTAAACACACCTAAACACACAAAAATACAAAGAGAGAGAGATATATAGAGATAGATAGATACAAGACTCAAACCCTAATCTCAAGACCCTCTGGAAAAATTTTGTAACCCTTGAGGAGGGAGGAGAAGGCCTCCCTATAGAGATTCACTCTTGCAAAGTTTACAAAACAAGCTAAGCAAGAGTGAAATCCCTCCATACACATGTATGGAGGGGGTGCAAAGTGTATGCCAGCTAGCACAGCTAGCATAAAAATATCTGCAAAAGCAGATGCACAGTGGTCAGCCAGTCAAAAATGAAAAATTGACCAAATACATGGTCGACCGACCAAAAATAGTGCCGGCCGGCCATGACCAATGGCCGGTGGCAACAAAACAGTGGCCGGTGGCCTCAAACCATGGCCGGTGAGGTGTGGGGATGGCCAACAAGCCATTCCCTGCCCCTCAAAAGCAAAACACAAGTGTTTGGTGCAAAACCAAGCACAAAACAGTCGAGTCGAGAGGTCTTGAAGCAAGGCGCGTGGCCGAGACCTCCGGGAACTCAAGATGAACACAAACATGGATCATCACCGAGTGTTCAAACGATGACGTCCAAGTCTTGAGGACGGTAAAAAATGGGGTGTCTACAGTTGCCCCTCTTTGACAGAACTCGAAAGTCATAACAATGACGGGAGTGAATGTCAAAGCCCAGAGACGACCCATTTTTGACAAGGTCGAAGACTTAGACAAAGCATGCAAGACAATAAAGATATGCGCCCGAAGACGGGGGCAAAATGCAACTGACAATGCAAGAAGCCAAACATAACTTATGATCATGCAAAGAAAGCTGTAACGAAGCATAACAATGCAACAGTTTTAAGCTAGCACAAACCAAACTACACTACAATGCAGAGAGGGTGCAAGAGAATTATTCGATTCTCGATACGTCTCACTCGGAGAATATAATACCTGTACGGCTCGTCTAGTTACACCAGCTTCAAATGAACCGTACATACAATATCGTGCCTAAAAGAGAAAGAAAACTCAACAAGTACAATATTGTTAGCAACATGGATAACAGTGCAATTGAAAGCTGCATGACAACGCAAGTGTAGGAGTGCATGATAATGCAACCTATGCGTGACAACGCAGAACAATACGGAATGGATGCAAAATGATATGCAACATTTACAAATCTACGTATAAACAATGCAAATGATATGCAATGCAATTGAATCATGATCAAATCATGAGCGGTTCAAAAACTCGAAAGTCATAACAATGACGGGAGTGAATGTCAAAGCCCAGAGACGACCCATTTTTGACAAGGCTGAAGACTTAGACAAAGCATGCAAGACAATAAAGATATGTGCCCGAAGGCGGGGGCAAAATGCAACTGACAATGCAAGAAGCCGAACATAACTTATGATCATGCAAAGAAAGCTGTAACGAAGCATAACAATGCAACAGTTTTAAGCTAGCACAAACCAAACTACACTACAATGCAGAGAGGGTGCAAGAGAATTATTCGATTCTCGATACGTCTCACTCGGAGAATACAATACCTGTGCGGCTCGTCTGGTTACACCAGCTTCAAATGAACCGTACATACAATATCGTGCCTGAAAGATAAAGAAAACTCAACAAGTACAATATTGTTAGCAACATGCATAACAATGCAATTGAAAGCTGCGTGACAACGCAAGTGTAGGAGTGCATGACAATGCAACCTATGCGTGACAACGCAGAACAATGTGGAATGGATGCAAAATGATATGCAGCATTTACAAATCTACGTATAAACAATGCAAATGATATGCAATATTGAATCATGATCAAATCATGAGCGGTTCAAAAACCACACAAATGTCATAAAGATGATGGAGATGCAAAGTCCGTCTACCACAGAAAAGGTGCCGCAACCCTCAAACCACAATACCAGCAGTGGAATATGCGCGTACACATGCAGAACTATGAGTGATGTAGATGGAACACAAGAACAAGTAATTGGGTGGAATGACATAAGTGGGGAAATGACCCGCTGAGGAAAGACCGTGATCCTAAATGCTGGACGCAACAAATTACACTACAATGTAATATATACAATGGATAAGGCATGCAGCCAAAACATATCTTGCCTAAGAAAGGCATGGACACAAACAAGCCACGTTTAACACAGAAACGGTGCCGTCACCCATAACATTAGATGTGTACACATAATATCATAACTGTGCTTTAACGCGAAAAGTATGGGCACATACCAGACCAAGCTCAACATGGAAAGGCGTAAGCCATAGATGGATGATGCAGTGAATGCATGCAATATTAAACTATGTACAATACAATGCATGCATGGCAATGCAAGCTATATACAATGAATGCATGACAATGCACTATTTACAATGAATGCATGACATATGCAAAGTAAGGAAGAATGCACTACAATGCATGTAAGGAAAGATGCATGACAATGCAAGCTATGCACAATGCAATATTTACAAGCTAAAATGCAATGGATGTAGTGGATAAGGCCTACGGCCAAACCGTCTCTTGCCTAGGAAAGGCATGGACACATACAAACCGCGTCTAACACAGAAACGGTGCCGTCACCCTCAAACCACAATACCAGCAGTGGAATAGACACGTACACATAATATCATAACTGTACTTCAACACAAGAAATATGGGCACATACCAAACCAAGCTCAACAAGGAAAGGCTCAAGCCATGAACGAAGATGATGCAGTGAATGCATGCAAGCTACAATACAATATATATAATATGCAATGGAATGTAATATTATGTACAATGCTATGTACAATGTAACCTACTAGGGAGAATGCAACGGATGCAGTGGAAAAGGCCTACGGCCAAACCGTGTCTTGCCTAGGAAAGGCATGGACACATACAAACCACGTTTAACACAGAAATGGTGCCGTCACCCTCAAACCACAATACCGGCAGTAGAATAGGCGCATACACATAATATCATAACTGTGCTTCGACGTGAGAAATATGGGCACATACCAAACCAAGCTCAACAAGGAAAGGCGCAAGCCGTGGATGGAGGTGATACAATGAATGCATGCAAGCTACAATGCAATATATACAATATGCAATGGAATGTAATATTATGTACAATGCATTATATACAATGGATGCTATGTACAATGCTATGTACAAGGAATGTATGTAAATTCCATATTTACAGTGACGCATGCAATATGCACTATTTACAATGTATGCATGACAATGCGATATATGTACAATGAAATGCATGACATATGCATGTTGTTTTTTTTTTTTTTTTGAAATGCATGACGATGCGAAAGGAAGAAAAATGCATGAAAAGTGCATGATGATGTATGTTTTTTTATTTTGGAATGCATGCAAAGTGCAAATGATGCATGTTTTTCTTTGTTTTGAAATGCATGCAAATGCAAATGATGCATGTTTGTTTTTTGTTTTTTTTGGAATGCGTGCAAATGCAAATGATACAAATGCGTGACAATGCACGTCTTTTGAGATGCATGACAATGCACGTGAACTCGAATGTGCGATAACGCGCGTCGCTTGATATGCATGACAATGCATGTGAGGTTAAATGTGTGACAATGCATGTCTTTCAAAATGCATGACAATGCACGTGATCTTAAATGCGCAACAATGCATGTCGCTTGGAATGCATGACAATGCATGTGGACTCAAATGCGCGATAACGCGCGTTGCTTGATATACATGACAATGCATGTGAGGTGCGCATGACGATGCAACCTAAAGAATGTGCATACTAATGCAAGTATGACATGCGCATGACAATGCGAGATGTGTGCATAACGATACGAGTGAAATGACGTATAACTAACGCGCGTTTCACGACAAAACGTTGTAACGTATGCATGTGGGGCAACTTTCGAATCTCGCAAGAAACAAAAAGGATACACCTCGCACGTATTCGAGTGCTACGCATAGAAGACACGGCACAGAGACCGGTTAAGCTTCGGAAATGCATTTTCTTGCACTATTTTGAGCAATGGAGGCACTATCTTGAGTAATGAAGGCCCCAAACCATATCAAAAACCCAAACAAAGGTGTAGGAGGCTCACCGGCCATGAGGGGAGTCCACCGGCCATCCACCGGCCACAAAATAAGGCCACCGGCCATCTATTTGGCCGACCGCCCAACAATATGGCCGACCGGCCAAAAGTGCCTGTTCGAGGCAGTTTTGACATTTCGGCACGGGTCTTTAAATATAGGGCTTCTAGCCCTCATTTCTCACTTTGCCCTAGCTCGAAAATCAGCCCCCCTCCTCTCTAGGTCATTTTTCCATCTTCGATCCTCGTTTTGTCGCGTTTTAGAGCCCGTTTTGTCGTTCGATTCGCGATCTCCTTCGCGTTTCGAACATTTTGAATCGAACAAATCTTTGTTTCGGTGCCTTTTTCTCGATTTTCGCCACTCGGGGTTTGTTTCCCTCGAGTTTTTCTTGGTCTTCGTGCATTTTCTGCACCCCGGCCTTTCTGGCCATTTTTCACCCTCCCGGGGTTGACCTTTTGGTTGACTTTTCGTATTCTCGTCCCGTTTTCACTCTTCTGGCCATTTTCACACCCTTTTCGGCATGGCGGATGATATTCCACGAGGCGGGACTCCCCCGAAGCAGGAGATGGACCCCGAGGCCGAGCTCTTGCCCTTGAGCGTTCATCTGTTCGATCCCGCGGCCTACAGGTTAGCAATCCATGTGCTGCCTCCCGACAGCATTCGCCACTTCAGCAGTTTCGCGAGGGGTGTGGCGCCGGAGCTCTTACTGCGCGAGCCAGAGTCACATCTGTCCTTTGGCGCCTCCGAGGTACACCCTTCTCTGTTTCATTTTCTGCAAAGTATAGTACATAACTGCAACACTTGATTCTGTCTTTTAAGTGTTTGGCCCGGATACACCGATATACCATATGCTGTAGTCCACTGTGAACACACTTGCACCTGATATCCGCTTGAAACTGAAAACGTGCACACACGCTGTATTTCACCGAACCACTCAAACACACTGACACATCACAAGCCGTAGCTTACTGCAGGGACACCCGCACTCAACATCTACCTGAATTTTGAACACGCGTACACACGTTGTATCTTTACTGAAATGATTCGAACAAACTTGTTGCATTACATGCTGGAGCTCACTGTGAGCACACCGGCACCCGATATCTATTTAAATTTGAACACGTGGACACACGCTGTATTTTCACTGAACCACTCAGACATATCACATATTGTAGTTCACTGTGAGCACACTGGTACCCGATATCTGTTTAACTAGAAACGTGTACACACGTACTGCATTTTCATTGATCTTGAGTGTATCCGACACTGTATTTGAAACACTGTTTCGTGATTGTTCGTTTTGATCACAGGGGGATTCCCATGCCTTCCGGGGGTATGGGAATGTCATGGCCCGGGGGTGGTACATGGAGCTCCTTGAGGCGGTTCGCCGTATCATTGACTAGGCCAGCTTCGGCACTTTCTCCATGGGGCTCTCGCGCCACACTGCGAGTAGACCTCTCCTTGCAGCTTTGGTGGAGAGGTGGTGGGACACCACCGATTCCTTCCACTTCTCTGCCACGGGAGATATGACGATGACTCCCTTTGACTTCTCGATGCTCACCGGCATCGGGGTAAGGGGTGATTCGATCCCCTTCGACACAGACATGGATGAGTGGGAGGCTGCCCAGATACATTTGCTTGGTGAGCTGTCACCTCTTACCCACCCAGGATTCGTCAGATACTCGTGGTTCGAGGACCATTTCAGGATTCAGGCGCTGACCACTCAGGAGGAGGAGGAGCAGTACGCTTGCGGCTTCTTGATGTTCTTGCTGGGGATGACCTTTTTCGCTGACCGGGCGAACACAGTGCCCCTCTGTCTGCTGAGCGCTTTGGTGGACGTCTCTCGGATTCGCCGTTATGACTGGGGTGGCGTAGGTTTGGCCACACTTTATGGCTACATGAGTTCATCTTCTCGCCTCAGCGGACAGCTGCTCGGAGGCTACTGGCGGGCTTGGGAGGTACGTCTTCTTCTTTTGTTTTACATTTCTGCTTTACATTATCTGTACTCTGTATACCATACACACTGCGAACATGCAATCTGCTTTACACTGACTGTACACTGCACACATTGCACATGACACATCGCACACTGCTTTCTGATTTGTCTGCTTTCTTCTTCATTCTGCTTTATCTGATAAGCATACTGATATCTGTTTTGTTACACTTTGTACAGTTGTGGGTATACGCCTACTTCCCAAGGCTTGCTCCAGTGCCAGAGGAGGAGATGCCTCTCATGATCCCATTCTCCCACCGCTTCGACGTGAGGTGGGAGCGGAGGCCTCGGGAGTCTTTCATATATTTCCGCCGTTATTTCGACACCATCACCGCCGCAGAGGTATGTCAACATTACACTTCATTTAAGCTTTGCTTTGTATTGCATTTTTAATAGCAGTAGATAACAAACTGTACTTTGTTTGCAGATCACCTGGCAGCCGTGGGCCTCCTTGCCCATTGCAGTTCGAGAGCGGTATGAGGGCGCTCAGGAGACCTTCCGCTTCAGGATCTTGCTAGAGGGCCCGGTCTGTTGGGCTTGGTACCTGGGCGAGCGCTTCCTGCGCCAGACCCTAGGTTTGCCAAAGCAGCCAGTTCCAGCGCCTCCTCCCACTCATGTGAGGCATACAGAGAGGTACACTCCGCGGGAGATGACGGAGTACACCATCGGCTGGGAGTGCGACCTTTTCAGAGGTGAGGGCGACTATGCAGAGTACGTCCAGACCTATATCATACGGCCTTTGAGCAGTGGCCGTCGAGTTGAGCGAGAGAGGCCCGCGGCACCGGCGGCTAGGGCAGGAGCGGGAGTAGGAGGAGGAGCATCGAGGATGGCTCGGGTCCGTGGTAGGAGTGGGACTCGGAGAGGATAGGGGCTAGTTGGCCAGCACTGCCCACGATAATGACATGCCGAGGGCAGGGTGGGGAGACTTACCAGATCCCTATCGCTTCCCCTCCGGCTGATCACGAGCTAGTCGGATTCTACGACTTGCCTCCGGTATGTATTACTGCATTATACATCTTGCATTGTCATTCCATTTCATTTGATATTCCGCGGAATACTGATGCTTCTAACACTTTTGCAGGCTTCCTCCGAGTACACTCATCAGTCCTTGGAGCTGACCGCCTCTGTGATGGGGATGCTCCAGCGGAGCCTCGATCTACTGACCATCTATGGCATTTCGGTAAGTTCCTTCAACCGCAGTCTCAAACTTTACACAATCTGATGCATCGCACTATTACCGCAGCCCTCGATATACGGCCTTCACGGCATCTGATACACTGCATCCCACAGACTGTTCACAGCATTACTCACGGCATTCATGCACCGCACTCAGTCACTGCATTCTGTATCGACATACTGCTCATAACATTCATACACTGTACTCATACACCGTATTCTGTACTGATACACTGCTCATAACATTCATACACTGTTTTGCGTAGCATACTGATGCGTTTGCCATTTGCGCTTTTCAGCATCCATTCCAGATTCCTGCCGCAGGAGGTGGTCCAGCTGGGCCTTCTATTCCGGCTCGGGAAGGAGGGCGAGGAGGCACAGTATATCCCCGTACCAAAGCGGGGCGCACTCATGTTAGGAGCAGCTCTCGGGCGCCAGTTCCCGATGATGATGAGTCCGAGGCGGAGACAGAGGCGGAGTCGGAGGCAGAGTCGTCCGAGGAGGAGACCGGAGATGACTCGGGCTCGGGCTCAGAAGATGGTGCCGATGATGATGATGCTCCTGGACCTTCGTCCAGGAAGAGGACGAGGACATACTCACAGGCCTGAGATGATCGATGCTGATCCAGACTTTTACTGCTTTTCTTCTTTTTGCTTTGTTTTACTTTTGTTGATAGCTTGAGTACCTTGTACTGCCGCAGACAGTTTTTTGTTTTCTCTAAAGCTATGTATTTGAAAAATGATGAAATGAAACAAACTTTTTATCTGAAAAAGTGTTACATTTGTATATTTCATACTTCGCATCATATTATACTTCAATGTAAATGAGATCGATCTCCTGTCTGAAAAACAAACACTTGTATTGTAATAACCAGATAATAAACCGGCCAACAGCAAAACAATTCAAACAACCCACTGCTCATTTTGAACACACAGCCCATAACACAATACTTGGTCCAATTTGCACACAGCTCATACACACAGCTCATTCTGAACTCAAAGCCCGTAACACAGTATTCTGTTCATTTGCACACGGCCCATCCTGAACAAACAGTCCAATCTGAAAAGACGGAATACAAAGATGGAAGCTGCTGAAGCTGAAACACACTCAGATGTAATCCGGAACCCATACGTTCACTGTTTCCAAGTGACCCGGGGTTGAACCCCTATGGTTTCACAAAAGAACTAAATCATGTTTTGCACAAATGTGGAGAATGGCACAGCACTCTGAGCACAAAACGATTTTTTTGAAAATGAGAAAAGGGTTCTCAACTGGGTATTGAGCTTACAACTAAACACAGCGAAAACGACTCAACAGTGGAAAAACAAAAGGTAAACAACCTAAACACAACGAGACACGCTCGGATACGACTCCAAACAAGAATTGAGACAAACAAAGCAAAAGACACGACACACAGATGTGTTAACGAGACGAGAGACCTCAGATCGCGAGGAGCTAGTTTCTCAGGGTCTTGTTCCCTATCCTTTCTAAGTTGTGACTCTCACATCACTCGGCCCTCAGGCGCGTTTTTTTCTCTCAAAACCCTTTTGCTCACTTTTCTCTCATCGTACACCTCTCTATTCTTAACTCTCTCATTTTTTATATCCCTCCCCAGGGTGGTCGGTGGATAAACAAGAAGTAGTGGGTTCATGCCCAGTACTGTTAGCTCACAGCTATTTCCTCTGATGACATTTAGTCAATGCCCCGGATGAGGGAATGGAGTATCTTGATCCATTCCAAATCGTGCTTCGCACTTGGCTTGATACCTCGTTGCTCAGAGGATGTTGAGAGCCTTCAGCCCTTTACAGGCAGTTTCAGTTGTGCCCTTCCTGGCGAATAGGGTGCCCTTTCCGGCAAGTATGGTGCCTTTTCTGGCAAATGCATTGACAACGGGGGAAAGACAGGAAGCCTGACTCAACTGTGCCCTTAGTTCATTATTTTGACCATTTTTTGTTTTTTGGCTTCTACTTAAAACAATTTTAACCAAAATGAGAGTTAGATTAACGCGCTTGTTCGATTTTCTGATTTTGAAATCATGCGAGTTAGGCTATGAGCACTGAAAATTTTCCTTTTTTGGGTCCAAGAAAATGGTCCAGTTTTGGAAAATGAAATAATTTTCGAGAAAATAGTCAACCTCAGTAAAAATTCTCAAAAGCTATTTTTTTGCAAACGGTCACTGCTCAAAGAGCACAGAACTTACTCTCGAGATGCACAACCTCGGATCGGAAGTAATGGAAAATTGCCCCTTGTCTGGATGGTACTGCATGGCAACGGGAAGTTGCCCCTAGTTTGAACGGTGACTCATGGCAATGGAAAGTTGCCCCTTGTCTGGATAGCGCCGCAGCATATTGTAGTCAATCCTTATTAGCGATGATCACGACTAAACTCTCGGATACAGAGAAAACGAAGATGGTCAAAACCAATATATGGACACAGTCATTTTGAAAGTGTTGGTGGCTGGACTTCAGGATGAAGTTGCCTACGTATCCCAAACATGGGAATCAAGCCTTACGTAGTTCCGGTTGTCACAACCGAACTATCGGATTCAGAGAAGGTAAGGATGATCAAAATCATTACATGGACACACTTGATTTGGAAGTGTTTGTGGCTGTACTTCAGGATGAAGTTGCCTACGTATCCCAAATATGGGAATCAAGCCTTACGTAGTTCCAGTTAAGGTACACTCGTGTATTAACCCTCACCACGCTCTAACTTTTGCCAAGGTCGTCCTTCTGGGTTTTCGACCTTGCGAGCTATGTTTTTCTTTTCTTTTCAATTCTTTTCTTCTTCTTTTTTCATTTCTTTTTCTTTTTTTTTCATTCTTTGCCTTTTTTCTTTTTTGTATATTTTTTCTCTTTTTTTTTTTTTTTTCTCTTTTTGTATTTTCTCTTGCTCTAACTTTTGCCTGGGTCGCCCTTCGGGTTTTCGGTCCAGCGAGCCTCTCAAAGGGTAAAAGTATAACAAGTCCATGCCAAATGGTTTTAGGGTTTTGAAGCCATCTGTAACCAGGAGAGTGGCTGTTGTATTGATTTGCAGAAGGATCCATCTTCGGCTCTTCGAGCACATCGGACATTTCTGCCCCTAGTCCGAGGGGTGCTTCTGATTTAGCTTCGCAAATTTCTTTTGGCGACATCTGGTCTTCTTGATCTGACTTTGGTGCCTCTTGGTCGAGGACTGCTTCAAATCTGGCCACACAGGCCTTACGTTGCGGTTGACTGTTGACCATTCTGAATTCAAGGTTAAGGCTGCGAAAGCAAGGGCTCAAGTCTCGAGGCTGAGAGCGATCCTAAGCTACACAATCTCAAGAGCGATTTCACATAGGTCTTCGCAGGACTGCGCAAAACATTTTGTTTTTGAAAGTTTTTAAGAAAGTAACAGATCGCTCGCGCTGAAGATAGTGTGGAACCAATCTGGATCAAGCCAGGGTCCTTCCCAGTACTCACACTAACAAGCATGATTTTATTCATTAAAGGCTTAGTACGCCTCTCTTTCTCTCAATTAGTCAAATTTTGCAAAACCTGAGGAATTCCTTCCTCTTCGTTTTCACCGCAGTGTTCAAAAAGTTTTGAAAAACTTAGGTCAATGCAATGATTTCGAGGTACAGAAGAGTAAGTGAGATGCTCCGCCAGTCCATTCTAAACTTGCTGGCACAACTAGCTCAAAGTAGCAATAAGCACGGAAACATGATAGCCGCAGCTGTTTCATTCAAAACCTCCGGTTGCAACTGGCTCCACAGCAGAGACAGACTCAAAAGAAAACAAAAGGATAATTACAAAAACATGATATCCGAGGCAACAACCCTGGAATCACCTGACATTCTATACAATGGGACTGACTCAGTACAACAAGACAGACCCTTAAGCAAAAAGACTGACTCAAGATAATGAGACAGACTCAAAACAAAATCAAAGAAATGGCTCAACACCCAAGCCAGAAGTTACAAAAAAAACAGCATCCGCAAACACTCAAAACAGTGCGTGCCAGACGCCACATCTGAAATACACTTAGCGCCGCCCGCAGATGGTCCAACTTCTGATCACATACTCGCAGTATCTTTGAAATCTAACAACTCAGTAGTGACAGACTTTGCTGAGGTGGGTGGGAGGATGACCTCATTGTCGATCAAATCTTGCACTTCGTGATGAAGACGAAAACAGTTGTCGGTGCAATGACCGGTTTGCTGGTGGTACGCGCAATACAAGGCAACATCATGTGTGGGAGGGAGATTCTTTGGGAGAGGCCTAGGCTCGAGGGGTTTAAGATGCCCCCTTTCGGAAAGGATCTGGAGCGCCCTAGACAAAGGCATGTAGAGTGCGTGGAAGACTCTGCGCCCTTAGGGCAGATACTTCGAAGTTTGCTGACTTTTGCCGGACGCACTGGCAAAATGATCGGCAGGTGCCGCCTTGACTTTCTGATCCTTTCCCGGTGCAGGGTTGGGATTGAAAGGAACTGTTCTGGCATACCGGGTCTATCCCGATTTTCTGTCTGGCTGGAACTCCCCTCGGTTGGAGTGGGGAAAGCATCATTCATAGTTTTGGCCACCACTATGAATATTTGTTGTTTATTCATCCCCTCGGCTTTCAAAGCCTCGACTGCCCACATCAGCTGTTCAACGGGATCAGCACCTGTTCCCATTTTGTTCTTACCTCTGGCCTCAGCTTGATCGAGGGTTTGGGTTGCTCCATCAGAGCGGAACCCGGTTGTTGTTGCCATGTCGTGGCCATAGTTTAAGGCAGCCTCAGGTTGGCTGAGCTCGATCACAATTCGCCCCAGTAGCGGGGGCTCCTGCGGTACAAAATTCCCGGCGTTGGATGTAGTTGGTGGCGAAGCCGACATTCCCTAGGCGAGATCAGCCACAGATCGCTGAAGATTACCAATCATTCCCATTAACTCGAACGTGGTAGACTCACGAGCCTGATACAACTGGGGTTCCCAGATCGGGCGCGCGGCAGGCGACCTGGGCGGATGCGGCACATCAACATTGGTTTCATTCTGTAAGATGATTCCTTGGTCTAATGCGGCTGTCATAACCACAATTTCCTCTGAACTTTGCGTCATCATAAGTCCTCTTGAACTGAACGGAGATGATGGATCAGATGTCTGTCTTGCCTCAATAAAGGAGACCACTGGCTATTCTGCACTAACTCTCTGAACTGAAAGAGAAAACACACAGTATTTCGGCCCAATCAGAACAGACACAAGCATAACTGAATAACTGTACTCTACTACTAATCACTGTTCCCCAAAATCACTGCCCTCAAGAATTGAATCTGATACCCACAGATATAACTGATTCTCAAATTCTGGTAATGATGCCCTCAGGCCTGATACTCAGACTTGCAAACTGATATATGCATTCCCTGTAGAGATACACTCTAAAAGCACATAGCAAGTAAATGAGAGTCAAAAACACCCCTATTTTGGGGTGGGGTTTCCCTGTCCTATTTTGTCAGGAGCTAGGGTTTCACTACGCACGTAGCGATTTCAAACAACATATAATTAGGTAGCAACCTGTCCTAGCTTGGAATGGTCACTATGCATTCCGAATATGCACTAGGTCGAATGGTCAAAAGGGTGCCTCGGTGACAACCGGGGTTTGTGTTCCCATCGTGGCAGAGCCCGTAACCGGTCAGCCTTATGGCACGCTTCTCAAAGCGAGCCTCTGGCAAACCGTTCAGGAATAGCAAACGGCAAACACTGTGACTTAGGCGCACCAATGCACATGCAATGCCCAAAAGAGTGTCGTCGACGGCGAGACTCACACATTAAGCACTTGGAAGACAAGCTGAAAGATCAAGATACCATCATCAAGAAGATGACGACGGAGATGGAGGCCATAAAATGCTAGATGAAGGGAAAGGGCGTCGCTGGAGTGGGGAACCACAGTGAGCACGCCCGTTTTCACCGTTCTGACAATCAGAATAGACGCTACACCATTTCACTCTCTGTAATGAGAAGCTTTAGAGTCGATGTGATAACCCTGTTCCGTATTATGTTAATTAGTCTTAATTGTGGTTGTGATTATGTGTTTTATATGATTTGGTGTGCTATTTGTACAAATATATGTGGTTTTGAATTTCTATCTGTTCACCGTAGGAACATCTGTTTGACTTTCTGCTTTGGAAATTAAATTGAAGGCCTTATCGGCCATAGAACCCGAAATTGATTACGCCATTGTGATTGGCATAATTTTTAGAACCTACGGTGAAATTTAATTGAAAATTGATTTGGACCAAATTAAATGGATTAAATCAATGAAATAGTGCCCAACTATTTAATATTAAATAATTGTATTTGAGAGAGAGCTTTTAAAAGGCCATTACACTCTCATTTTTGTTTCTTTTGGAGCTCAACATCTGAAATTATGCTCTAGAGAGAGAGAGAGGGGCCGAATTTAGTGAGAAAAGAGGCTCAAGGTAGAGATTTGCTAAGGAACTTGGTAATCTTGAAGCTACACTCAAGAATTAAGCATAAGTTTAGAGGATTAAAGCTCCTAGGTGAGTAATCAACCCTTAATTCATGAGTTTGAATTGTGATTTTGTGAATTGAAGATTAAATGGTGGGTTAGATCATGAATTGAGTTGGTTTTGTTGAATTGGAAGTCATGGAACACATGCATGTAGGAAATTGCTAGGAATTTCCATGTTTGAGCATAAAGTGTGTAATCCATGTTGAATTGTGAATGAAGTCCATGTGATTGATCATCTCTTTACCAACTAAATTAAGAATATTGAGTATATCTCACATGCATGTACAATTTATGAGAATATGAGTTTGAATGTATGAGTTTGTTATGTTAGAGATGAGTTTGATGTAAATTGGGACATGCATGTGATTAATTTGTGAAATTGAGCTTCATAATGTTGTAATTTGGTGTTTGTACCATGTTGATACATGTATATGTGGAGTTTGAGCCAAAATCATGTGTTTAGAGCCTTTGAATATCGAGTTGAAGCTCAAGAACAAGTTTTGGAAAATCCAGAAATTTTGATGTCCGCTAAAGCAGGGAAACCGCCGCTCGAGCGTAATGATGTCCGCTCGAGCGGGGAAGTTCACGCTCGAGCGGGGAGCTATGTAGACTGAACTTCAGCTCGAGCGCCCGACTTTCCGCTCGAGCGTAAATTTGATATAACCAGTACTTTTGCAGACCTCATGGGTCCGCTCGAGCGGGGAAGTCCACGCTCGAGCTGACGCTCGAGCGGGGACCCCTGCTTCTGAAATTTTGAAAATGCATTCTGTGTTTCATTTTCCGTTCTCTTTCACTTCTAAGTACTCTTAGGCATGCATTGAGCATTTTAAATGAGTTAAAAGGATAAGAATGAAGCCTAAAGAGGAATGTGTGAATTAAGAACGGATTGAATTGTTTGTGACCCATTGTGTTCATGGAATGTGTAGGGTCGAGCTCCAGGGCAAATCAACCAGCCGATCACTGTGAGTAATATCTTAATAAAGATATTTTGAAACGTGTCGTTTGTCCAATTGCTTATCTCTCTATAAATTTTATGAGTTTGTTGATTTGAATTATGGACAAATGTTTGCGATGCCATATGGTTGGGCCTAAGGCCGTTTGCTATAAGTGAATGGGCTGAAGGCCAGTCTGATATGAATGATAGAAGGAATGGGCCAAAGGCCAGTTTGATCCGAATGAAAAAGTGAATGGGCCAAAGGCCAGTTTGATTTGGATGAAAGAATGAATGGGCCAAAGGCCAGTTTGATATGAACAAATGAATGGGCCAAAGGCCGGTCTGACATGAATAAAAGAATGAATGGGCCAAAGGCCAGTCTGATACAAATGAATGAATGGGCCAAGGGCCGGTCTGACATGAATGAAAGTTTGAATGGGCCAAAGGCCAGTTTGACATGAATGAAAGTCTGAATGGGCCAAAGGCCAGTTTGACATGATTGAAAGTCTAAGTGGGCCAAAGGCCAGTTTGACATGAATGGATTGGGCCCGAGGCCGTTTGATGTATGTTGTTCTAATGTATCTTCTTTATTTGATATTATTCACTGGGTTTTCGCTCACGCTCATTCATGTGTTTGTAGGTGAGCCAAGAGAGGTCCAAACCCAGCCTCAGTGAAGTTTGTGTGGAACAACCAAGGTTTGAAGAGTCAGCCCTTGCGTCTCATGCACGAGACCAGTCTTCGGCGTTTTGCTATTTTGTTTTATTTTGTCTTGTTGGCGAAGACTTTGGTTTATGTTTGTATATAGTTTTGATAGGCTGACCTAGACTTAATATATCATGTCTGTACAGAACTTTATGTCACTGTATTTTGATGTGAGTTATTAATATGTATATTTATGGTTTGTTATGATATGCCATGTAAGCATAGTTCTATGGACAAAGTTTTAAATTTTGCTTCCGTTTGGCCCCTTTACTCTGATGAGTCATGTCTGGTTTGGTTTGAGGCCGCAGGTAATCCCTTGATTACTGGCCAGTTATGTCCTTAACCCATAGGGGCGGGTTCGGGTCATGACAGTCGGAGACTACGTTCTGCCGGTGGCGACATCTTGTACGCAGGACAACAGTTACCACCCCTCACGTTTGACGACGGTTCGAGACATTCATGCTCCGACCGTTCGAAAGACTTGAGGGATGTGTTAGAAGAGCATGCTCGCGGCAGAAAGCGCAGAGGGTACCTGCACTGCAGCTGTTGGTCCCTAGAGGGTAAGCTAGTGCAGAGGTCGCCATGCTTGCTCTCCAAGAAGCAAGTTGACGAGCTGTCTTTGCTCGCCAACTTTGAAGTTCTTTGCTGAGTTGATTTTGCTCGTCAAGAAGCAAGTTGACAATTGTCTTTGCTCGTCACACTTTGAAGTTCCTTACCAGTTGATTTGCCCACCATGAAGCAAGTTGCCGAGCTGACCTTGCTCACCACTTTGGGAGTTCTTTGCGGAGTTGATTTTGCTCGCCAAGAAACAAGTTTGCCCGAGCTGACCTTGCTCGCCAACTTTGAAGTTCCTTGACGAGCTGATTTTGCTCGCAAGAAGTAAGTTGTCAAGCTGACTTTGCTCGCCTACTTTGAATTCCCTACCAAGCTGATTTTACTCACCAAGAGAAGCAATGCTGAGCTGACCTTGCTGTCCAACTTTGAGTTCCTTGCCAAGCTGATTTTGCTCACCAAGAAGCAAGTTGTTGAGTTGAATTTTGCTCACCAACTTTTTGAAGTTTCTTGCTGAGTAGATTTTGCTCGCCAGAAGCAAGTTGCCAAGTTGACTTTACTCTCCAACTTTGAAGTTCTTAAACTGAGCTGAAGTTGAGTAATCTCAATCATGTTACAACAGAAGGGATTTAAGGCCAACGACCGAGCAAGTGAACCACTGAGTAAAGAGTCTAGCCGGCCTAATAATGTAATCCGACACGCGAATGCGGACGGAATTAAGGGGCAATTGAAAGGGGAGTTTGGGCCAAGCAAATCGGCTGAGCTAGTTGTGACTTGGGCCATGCTGTTGGATTACGAGACTAAGTGGGCATAGCCGAGGGCAGTTTGGCTGAGGTTCTAGATCACGCTACTGAGTTAGCTTGAGGTTCGGAAGTTGGACTGGGCTAGTTGTTCGACGTGAATCATTTGCCGAGCTAGGTGAAACGATGGTCCAAGGCCGAGCAAGGTCAGTGGAGACGAATGGGTACAACTGAAGAAGTCAGCTAGAGGCCTCAGATTTTGGCTGGTCGGGAGTAATGCGGTTCCAAAGGGCGAACTATAGCTCCGTGTAAGAAGTTCTTACTCGTACAATTGGCATCGTTTGTGAGAATCCGATAGACAAAACCTTGTCCTCCAAGCTTTTTCGATCATCTTTTATGGCGAACAATGACAATATTTCGTTGTTCGCCATCGATGGCATCATGCCAGAGTCCATTCGGCACAGAGATGGCCTGTCCGCAATTTCGACGATAGTTGGTTTGGAGACCTTCGCGCGAGGACTTTCCAGAGCTACGTGAGACAAGTGCACAAGGAGTTCTGGACGCTCTGTCAGCCCAAAAGAGTGTCGCCGACGGCGAGACTCACACATTAAGCACTTGGAAGACAAGCTGAAAGATCAAGATACCATCATCAAGAAGATGACGACGGAGATGGAGGCCATAAAATGCTAGATGAAGGGAAAAGGCGTCGCTGGAGTAGGGAACCACAGTGAGCACGCCCGTTCTCACTGTTCCGACAATCAGAATAGACGCTACACCCTTTCACTCTCTGTAACGAGAAGCTTTAGAGTCGGTGTGATAACCCTGTTCCGTATTATGTTAATTAGTCTTAATTGTGGTTGTGATTATGTGTTTGATATGATTTGGTGTGCTATTTGTACAAATATATGTGGTTTTGAATTTCTATCTGTTCACCGTAGGAACATCTGTTTGACTTTCTGCTTTGGAAATTAAATTGAAGGCCTTATCGGCCACAGAACCCGAAATTGATTACGTCATTGTGATTGGCATAATTTTTAGAACCTACGGTGAAATTTAATTGAAAATTGATTCGGACCAAATTAAATGGATTAAATCAATGAAATAGTGCCCAACTATTTAATATTAAATAATTGTATTTGAGAGAGAGCTTTTAAAAGGCCATTACACTCTCATTTTTGTTTCTTTTGGAGCTCAACATCTAAAATTATGCTCTAGAGAGAGAGCGAGAGGGGCCGAATTTAGTGAGAAAAGAGGCTCAAGGTAGAGATTTGCTAAGGAACTTGGTAATCTTGAAGCTACACTCAAGAATTAAGCATAAGTTTAGAGGATTAAAGCTCCTAGGTGAGTAATCAACCCTTAGTTCATGAGTTTGAATTGTGATTTTGTGAATTGAAGATTAAATGGTGGGTTAGATCATGAATTGAGTTGGTTTTGTTGAATTAGAAGTCATGGAACACATGCATGTAGGAAATTGCTAGGAATTTCCATGTTTGAGCATAAAGTGTGTAATCCATGTTGAATTGTGAATGAAGTCCATGTGATTATTGATCATCTCTTTCATCAACTAAATTGAGAATATTGAGTATATCTCACATGTATGTACAATTTATGGGAATATGAGTTTGAATGTTTGAGTTTGTTATGTTAGAGATGAGTTTGATGCAAATTGGGACATGCATGTGATTAATTTGTGAAATTGAGCTTCATAATGTTGTAATTTGGTGTTTGTACCATGGTGATACATGTATATGTGGAGTTTGAGCCAAAATCATGTGTTTAGAGCCTTTGAATATCGAGTTGAAGCTCAAGAACAAGTTCTGGAAAATCCAGAAATTTTGATGTCCACTCGAGTGGGGAAACTGCCGCTCGAGCGTAATGATGTCCGCTCGAGCGGGGAGCTATGTAGACTGAACTTCAGCTCGAGTGCCCGACTTCACACTCGAGCGTAAATTTGATGTAACCAGTACTTTTGCAGACCTCATGGGTCCGCTCGAGCAGGGAAGTCTACGCTCGAGCGGGGACCCCTGCTTTTGAAATTTTGAAAATGCGTTCTGTGTTTCGTTTTTCATTCTCTTTCACTTCTAAGTACTCTTAGGCATGCATTGAGCATTTTAAATGAGTTAAAAGGATAAGAATGAAGCCTAAAGAGGAATGTGTGAATTAAGAACGGATTGAATTGTTTGACCCATTGTGTTCATGGAATGTGTAGGGTCGAGCTCCAGGGCAAATCAACCAGCCGATCACTGCGAGTAATATCTTAATAAAGATATTTTGAAACGTGTCGTTTGTCCAATTGCTTATCTCTCTATAAATTTTATGAGTGTGTTGATTTGAATTATGGACAAATGTTTGCTATGCCATATGGTTGGGCCTAAGGCCGTTTGCTATAAGTGAATGGGCTGAAGGCCAGTCTGACATGAATGATAGAAGGAATGGGCCAAAGGCCAGTTTGATCCGAATGAAAGAGTGAATGGGCCAAAGGCTAATCTGATACAAACAAATGAATGGGCCAAAGGTCGGTCTGACATGAATGAAAGAATGAATGGGCCAAAGGCCAGTTTGATACAAATAAATGAATGAGCCAAGGGTCGGTCTAACATGAATGAAAGTCTGAATGGGCCAAAGGCCAGTTTAACATGAATGAAAGTCTGAATGGGCCAATTTGACATGAATGAAAGTCTGAGTGGGCCAAAGGCCAGTTTGACATGAATGGATTGGGCCCGAGGCCGTTTGATGTATGTTGTTCTAATGTATCTTCTTTATTTGATATTATTCACTGGGCTTTCGCTCACGCTCATTCATGTGTTTGTAGGTGAGCCAAGAGAGGTCCAAACCCAGCCTCAGTGAAGTTTGTGTGGAACAACCAAGGTTTGAAGAGTCAGTCCTTGCGTCTCACGCACGAGACCAGTCTTCGCCCTTTTGCTATTTTGTTTTATTTTGTCTTGTTGGCGAGGACTTTGGTTTATGTTTGTATATAGTTTTGATTGGCTGACCTAGACTTAATTGATCCTGTCTGTACAGAACTTTATGTCACTGTATTTTGATGTGAGTTATTAATATGTATATTTATGGTTTGTTATGATGTGCCATGTAAGCACAGCTCTATGGACAAAGTTTTAAATTTTGCTTCCGTTTGGCCCTTTTACTCTAATGAGTCATGTCTGGTTTGGTTTGAGGCCGTAGGTAATCCCTTGATTACTGGCCGGTTATGTCCGTAACCCATAGGGGGGGGTTCGGGTCATGACAGTCGAAGACTACGTTCCGCCGGTGGCGACATCTTGTACGCAGGACAACAGTTACCACCCCTCACGTTTGACGACGGTTTCGAGACATTCATGCTCCGACCATTTGAAAGACTTGAGGGATGTGTTGAAAGAGCATGCTCGCCGGCAGAAAGCGCAGAGGGTACCTGCACTGCAGCGGTTGGCCCCTAGAGGGCAAGCCAGTGAAGAGGTCTCCATGCCACCACCACGCTTGGCGGCACACACGCCACCAAACAGAGAGTTAGCAAGGCTGAGCGCCACCCATTTCTGTAGAGATCGAGAACACACCGCTCCCCCTTGAGTTCCATCAGCGAAAGTTCACACTCTATGACGAAAAGACCGAACCGTATATGCACGTAAGCCATTTCTGACAGGTTATGGTTGGGCACAGGTGAAACAATGTGCTCATGTGCCTTGTTTTTCTATCGAATTTGGCGTGTTGGGCCTGAAATGGTTGAAGAGGCTGCTGGAGGAAAGTATCGAGAGGTTGCAGCAATTGGCGGAGGCATTCGTGACACGATTCAAGACCAACACCAAAACACCCAAAGAAGTCGACCACTTTTTGGGAATCAAGAAGGAAACATGTGACTCTTTAAAGGTGTACAACGCCAAGTATTGGGAAACATTCAGCGAAATTCTCAATTGCCCGAGGAACCTAGCAATCACTCAATACAATCGCAGTCTTCCAGTCGGACATAGACTCAGAGACTCGCTTACCATGAACCAACCGACGACCATGGAGTTACTTATGCAACGCATCAACAAACACATCCGAGTTGAGGATGACGCAGCCGCAACTACTATGAAGGCAAATCCAATAGTGGTAGACAAAAGAGTTGTGGGAAAAGTCAATGCAGTTGGACAAGATGATGGTCGTGCAAACAACTGTGGAAGAGAGCATGACCGCGACGCTAACCGCAACAACTTGGATAAGGGTCGTAACAATGACTGTGCTACCAACCCATGTGACGCAGAGGATGATGCCAAGAGAAAGTTAAAAGCCCGGATTGGCATTACTACGGTCTTCAAGATCTCGATCTATTGCATATTGAGTGAAATTCGTGACGAGGAATACATCCGGTGACCAACCAAGTTGGGGGATGCCCAGAGAGGGTTCAATCTGAGATACCGTTGCACCTTTAATGTTGAGAGAGGGCACAAAATAGAAGATTGCATGCCGCTCAAACTACACTTGGAAGAGTTGGTGGCTGCAGGGCATTTGGATCGCTACGTTGATGAAGGGGTCAGAGCGGCTCCTTCAAAGCAGACCTTGCCAAATGGCCTAGCAATCGAAAACATCCCTCCTCAAGGAGTGATCGATTGAAGAGATCTGGGGAGATCAGTTTTGAAAGACGGCAATAAGAATTCTGAGGAAAAGGGGCATAAAATTCGTAAGATATAGACGGCTGATCTGTTCCCAGAATGTGGAACACTGCCAATTTGAAGTTTTATTCTAGTTTTATTTTTGTAACCCATTCTACTATTGATGTAATGAAAAAAGTAGACTGTTTTCTTGAAGATTGCTGTATTTTCGCCTCACCAAGTGGGGTTAGCATGGTCCAAAGGGCAACTGAATCATTTTGACGAAAAGATTAGAATTCCCTCTTGGGTTGATTTTGCTCAGCAAGATGAAAGTTGGTGTTTTGTTCAACATTGGAATTCCTTGCCTGGTGGATTTTGCTCAGCAAGTGGTTTATTGATAGTTTTGATCAACTTTGGAATTCCTTGTCGCGCGAATTTTGCTCAACAAGAGGTTTGTTGATGGTTTTGATCAATTTTAGAGTTCTTTGCCAAGCTGATTTTTCTCACCAAGAAGCAAGTTGCCGAGCTGACTTTGCTCGCCAACGTTGAAATTCCTTGCCGAGCTGATTTTTACTCGCCAAGAAGCAAGTTGTCGAGCTGACTTTGCTTGCCAAGTTGTTGAGCTGATTTTTGCTCGCTAAGAAGCAAGTTGGCATGCTCTTATTGGCCCTTATCTTATACCACTTGCACCTATAAAACTATGCTGAAGTATTTTCTTTTGAGTTTTGTTGATAGCATAATACTTGTATTCAAAGTGAATGTTGGACATCAAGGTTGTCATTACAGAGATTGCCATTGTCTTTCCATTACCTCTCTACATGGTTCTAAATAATAGCATCTGCTATATGATCATACATCAGCTAATATTGGACAGTATCGGTTGATATATTGATGAATAATTATATCAGAAGTCCAAAATCCCAATACGTAATGTCCGATATTTAAAACCCTGCCTCTTCATGATTACCTTTTGTTTCAGGTCTGTTAACACTCTTCCAATCAATGGGTTAATTCGCTATATTGGTTTGTTTCATTTCAAATGAAATGGTTGATTAATACACCATTTCAAAATATTTCTTTCGAATCTTTGTCATATGTCATGTACAGTAAACTTGGTACACCATCTTAGTGAATGTGCTACTTTTTCTGTAGGAACTTGGAGAGGTAGAAGAAGAGTTTGCTCGTGTTGACACTGCAAGACTAATAAAGAAATTCCTCACATCTCGTAGACCAGGTCCGCTTTGTGTACCTAAAAAAGTTGGGTTTGGTGGTTCGCCCCATAATCCAGTTATCATGCCCTCTTGGCTATCAAAAGAAGACATCAATTATTATGTAACCAACTTTAACCGAATAGGTTTCACTAATCGATTAATTTACTACCAAGCTTTGGACCTATAAGTTTGCTTTGACATTCTATTATGATTAACTAATTCTTCTTGTGATGTCACGTTTAATTCAGACATTCTGTCATGATTAACTAATTCTTCTTGTGACGTCACGTTTAATTCAACATACTTGTATCAGATGCTTTACTAGATGGCATGCATGTGTAACAACCCGAAAATTTAAGTTGTCCCTTAAATTTTATACTAGTATTATAGTTGTATGTGATAATATATTATTAAATAAAAAAATAATAAAAGTAAGAGTAAATAAATAATAATAATAATAATGGGTGTGGTAGTAAAATAAATAATTAATTTTCTGTTAGTATACGATAAAGTGTAATTTAATTAGGGATTAATTTATTTATATAGTTATATTAGAAAACTGGGCCAAAGTGTAATTATCTTAAATATTTATTAAAGATAAGTATCAATCTATATAATTTATGATCAAATCTGTGGGAGGATACACGCTGGCCAGCTAATGTTCTTACCTCCCTATAAATAGGGAGGAGGTGATCAACTGAAAGAAAAGGAAAAAAAGAGAGGGGAGAGGCACGTAAGTTGTTGGTAGTAGGAACTTATAGTAGGAAGGTTATGATAGTAGAGTAAGGCTAATGGTCAATATTAAGATGAGTTATATTATACCTTGAGTCACTATAATATATTTTACGTATGTTTTGACTTACCATAATTTATTTTATACAAGTTATGTTTTATAAATTATATTAATATTTTAATTACGTGGATTATTTTCTGAATTCTATTTGTTAAAACGAAACCCATGACTATGTTTGTTTATATTTTAAAGAATATTTGACAATGACCTTATAAACAATTATGTTTTGTAAGTACCACCACGGAAGTCTCAGGCCTTGGGGGACTTAAATAACCATCGGCTTCTGTTTGGTCACTTTATGGTCTTCTATTGTCATGAATCTATTGACCTTTGTTCTGTGTGGAGCAAAGTGCTATGCGGAGATAAGTGTTACACTATTGTATGAGCCACCTCTATAATCCGTAGGAGCCACCTATTGAATCTGTACCTCTGTTCTGACTGTCACTCCTGTGACCTCTGTTCTGTTTTGTTCGGTATCGTGGTTATGGTTATTTATCTACATAATCTCAGTTTTGCTACTTAAATAATTATTTGTTCAAATTAAGTTATCTTAAATATTTTAGTTACATAACTATCCATGATTATTTTGTGTCCCTTATACTCTTGGCATAATATTTCTTATTCTGCCATGTGCTTATAGCTGTTTATTAATTTTCAGGAAACAATGCAATTTGGAAATAGCTTTTGGGAAGTCTTAGATGCAGGGCTGCGGAATAGACACACACAGCACTTTTATGATATATTTTTTATATGTAAATATCAGCCTTTTTGGTCAATAAATTTTGTAATTGAGAGGGTAATTTATAAGTAAATTGGGCCGAACTGGGTGAGGGACCGTTCTGTGGGCCGCAGTAAGAAGGGCGGAGCAAAAGGGCCTTGTAGTTATCTTGGTCTCAAAAGAGCCTTGCAGTTAGCTCGGTTACCCTGGTCAGAGCGGTAGGTAGCTCGGCCACAGTGTTTTGGACCGAGGTATTATGGCTTCTTAAGGTGGACCTTGCTACAGTTAGCTCGGTCAGAACTTGTTGTAGATAGCTCGGTCTTTAATAGACGTAACCGAGGTATTGGTGAACAAGGGCCGAGCCATGAGTTGCATGTGAAGGTACTGGTTTGAGTATGACAAAGGAGCATTGTTAGCTCGGTCGTTTTGTCATGCTACCGAGGTAAAATCATCTCACTTGGTTTAAGCAGTGAGGGGGGTGTTAAAGGATAAGCATCATCTTTCAGGAGAGTGATTCCTAGGAGGACTCTGCATGGAGGAATAAGAGTCCTATTAGGATTGTGCCACGCGGAACCTATAAAAGCTCACAACATCACCTATGGAGAGGTAACACAACTTTAATTCTCGAATACACAGAGCTTTTGTCTATTTGTCTATTTTGCTGACTTAGGCATCGGAGAGGTATCCGGCACACATCCGCCGGCTAGCTCATGTTTGTGTTTTCAGGGAGTAAAGCGACGATGTTTGGAGGAGCGCAGACTTGATCAACAAGATTATACGAGAAGATTATTTCTTGTTCGTACAATTGGCGCCGTCTGTGGGAAGACCAGAAAGAACAAAACCTCTTGATCAAGTTTTTCCTCTCTAATTGGAAGTAATGGCGCACAATGAAGACTTGCCGCAGTCCGCTATCAACGGACAAACCCCAGAGGAGGGCGGGAGGCGCGAAGGTCTGCCTTCTATCCCTCCCATGGTGGATTTAGAGCCCCAGCGACAGAACCCCCGAAGGGATGCAAGGGGGAGGCGGACTAACAGCCCCCGTCGCTCTCAAAGTCCTGAAAGATAGAGGCGGAGGATCGATCCTCAAGTACTGGAGGATCGTGTAAAGGAACAAGACGAGTTAATAAGGAAGATGGCAGCAGACATGGAGTCTATGAAAGGCCAGATCAAAGGAAAATGAGTGGCGACAGGAGAGGGGCGCAAAAGCAGTACGCCCTCTCGCCACTCGGAAGATCGTGGTAGGCATACCACACCATCGCAAGCAGAGAGTAGGAGCCTGAGAACATGCGACACTCAGTCAAGAACTCCCAAGACTCGTTACTCCAGGTCTGAGAGAATAAGAACTGAGAGGACATATACTGAAGGAAGCACCTATCGGCCCTCGCGCACGCACCAGACGTCATCCAGGCAGACGGAGTTGCCTAGATCATCCGATTTGCGAACTGTGCTAGAAGAAAGGGCATGATGGAAGAAAGATACCAGGGTGCGCGACCCGCGCAGAGTTTCAGCCCTTCAGTGGTTGGCTCCTCGGACGCATGGGAGCGTCGAGGTAGGAATGCCAATACCGCGCCTTGCTTACGAACCAGCAGACAAAGCATTAGCAAGGCTGCAAACCTTGCCGTTCGTTCCGGCAATTGAGAATGCACTACTACCGTCAGGCTTTCACCAGCCCAAATTCACCACTTATGAGGGGAAGACGGACCCCTACATGCACTTGAGCCACTTTCGCCAGGTTATGGCAGTGTACCGGTGAAACGAGGCTTTAATGTGCATCCTATTTCCGTCCAGCCTAGGCGACCTGGGTCTAACTTGGTTCGAAAGGCTACCAGAAGGCAGCATCGCCTCCTGGGCACAATTGGCAGAGGCGTTCGTGACCAGGTTTAGAACGAACACCAAAACGCCAGTGGAGATCGATCAGCTACTCTCCATTGACATGGGCGACAAGGAGACGTTGAGATCCTACAATAGTCGTTATTGGGAAACCTTCAACCAGATTGGGGATTGCCCTACAAACCTCGCCATTGCGTAATACAAACGGGGCCTGTCGGTCGGCAACAAATTGAGAGATTCAATTACTATGACGCCTCCTCTCACGATAGAGGCCTTAATGGAGAGAGTGCACCAACATATTCGTGTGGAAGAGGATGGCGCCCGTGCTAAGGCAAAATCTGGCACGACAGCAACACCAGATAAAAAGACTTTGGCAAAAATCAACACGGTAGAATGACCAAGCAGGAATGGGCGAGGCAAACGGGCCAACAAAGAGGATCCAGATAAAAGGTGGCTAAGAGTTCGCACTACCATTACCACGGTGTTCAAAAAACCAATCTACCGAATTCTTAGTGAGATACGTGATGAATCTTTCGTCTAATGGCCAACTAAGTTAGGAGAAACACAAAAAGAGTATGACGAAGGATCCCGGTGTACCTTCCATAATGAAAAAGGGCACCGCACAGAGAATTGCACGCCGTTGAGACAGCACTTGGAGGAGTTAGTGGCAGCTAGGCACCTGGACCAGTACATAGAAGGAGGGACACAGCCAGCCCCCCAGAACCACGATCACCCAAACGGAATTCCGATCGACGCCCCACCTCAAGGCGTGATTAATGTAATACATGGGGTATTCGAACCTGAGCGAGTATGTGAGCTCAGTGGAATGATCAAGAAGGCTGAGCACTTCAGGGAGGTATTAAGTGCACAACCTGCCATCAAAAAGGGGAGAACAGAAGCCACGAATGTCATATCTTTTTCTGACAGAGACTTGGCAAGGATATATTGCCCTCACAATGATGCACTAGTCGTCACACTCCGCGTCAAGGATTACGACATCAAACGGATTTTGATCGACCAAGGAAGCTCATGTGAAATAATGTATTACGAAACCTTCAAGCAATTGAAATTGGAGGACAAAAACTTAGCGCCTGCAACATCTCCCCTAATTGGATTCAACTCAATGCCAGAGTGGCCAGTGGGTAAGATAATCCTCCCAGTCAGAGCAGGAAGCATGACGAAACAAGTAGAATTCTGGGTATTGAAAGTCCCTTCCACTTACAACATAATCTTGGGAAGGACATGGCTGCATGCCATGCGATCAGTAGCGTCAACCTACCATCAAGTATTGCGGTTCCCCAACGAAGCCGGAATAATTGAAGAGGTCTATGGAGACCAAATTATGTCCAAGCAATGCTTCGTCACAGTAAATGGCAGCCGCGCTGCCAAGGGATATGTACAGATGGTGGAAGAACCTGAGAGCAACGAATTGTTTGCGGATGTTGGCAAAACCGCTGAACAGAAGGCAGTGGAAGACTTGGTACAGGTAAGGATAGATTAAAAGAACCCAAAAAAGTTCTTTTTGCTTGGCTCATCTATGTCCAGCACTGAGAGAATAGAGGTCATGGAATTCGTAACCTCTAACATCGAAGTGTTCGCCTAGACGCCGTATGACATGCCTGGCATTGACCCAAACTTCATCTGTCACCAATTAAACGTCCACCCAAATGCCAGACCAATTATACAGCGCACTCGCAGATCAGCACTCCACCAGATAGTGGCGGAAGAAGTGGGAAACCTTCTAGAGGCGGGAGCTATCAGAGAAGTGCACTATCCCAAGTGGATATCCAATACAGTGGTGGTACCAAAGAAGAATGGAAAATGGCACGTTTGCATGGACTACAAAACAGTCAACAAGGCATGCCCAAAAGATAGCTTTCCCTTACCGCGGATAGACCAACTGGTAGACCTAACGGCAGGACACAATCGACTTAGCTTTCTTGATGCGTACAGAGGATACCATCAGATCATTATGTATGAACCAGATCAGGAGGTCACATCCTTTACAACGCCTAGGGGATTGTATTGTTACAAGGTGATGCCCTTTGGCCTAAAAAACGTAGGGGCAACATTCCAGCGGATGGTCACCAAGATGTTTGAACCATTGTTAGGCAGAACAATGGACTCTTACATCGACGACATGGTGGTCAAGAGCAAGGATGAGAAGGATCATCTCAGGGACCTAGGTGAGATATTCCAGATTCTAAAGAAGAACAAGTTACACCTAAATGCATCCAAGTGTGCATTCGGCGTAGGATCAGGCAAATTCCTAGGCTTCCTGGTGACCAACCGAGGTATTGAGGCAAACCCCTCTCAAATCAAAGCAATCCAGGATCTAGAGAGGCCCAACTCAGTAAAAGAAGTGCAGCATCTCACTAGCATGGCAGCTGCGCTTAACCAGTTCATAAGTCGGTCGTAAGACAGGTGTCGACCATTCTTCCAAGCACTAAAGGCCAAGTTTGAGTGGGATGAAGAATGCGACCGCGTCCTAGAAAGCTTGAAAGAGTACATGTCTTCTCCACCTTTGCTAGTAACCCCAGTACCTGGAGAAGAGCTCTTTTTGTACCTGGCAGTTTCACAGCACGCAGTTAGCGCGATGTTGGTCAGAGCGGAAGGAATCCAACACCTGCCCATCTTTTATGTCAGCAAAACCTTGCTAGGCGCAGAAACCAGGTACTTACCATTGGAAAAACTAGCCTTAGCCCTGATGATGGCCTCTAGGAAATTGTTGCATTACTTCCACGCCCACACCATAATCGTCCTTATAGCTTTTCCATTAAAAGCTTTGTTTGAGAGGGCGAACTTTTCTAGGCGAATCTTGAAGTGGGTAGTGGAGTTGGGACAGTTTGACATCAAGTTTCAACCCAGAACCGCAATAAAAGCCCAAGGTTTGGCAGACTTTGTGGCAGAGTTCACACCAGGAAGCCATCACATCTGCCCAGTTGACTTGACTGATGCAACCGAAATAGGGATGGAAAGTGGCGCGGGAAGCACGCAACCCTTGAATCAGGATGCCCAGCCACATCCCAAAATAGACCGGAGTAAAGACAAGCAGGAAAAGGCAAACCATGCTGCACCAAGCAAAGACTCATCAACTAATAAAAACTTGGTACGATCAGATAGTGAGGGGCAAACAGTAAGTGTGGACTTTGAAGAAAACACCAGTGACACTCATGACCCCAAGGCATCCTCCGATCCCTCCACTTGCTGAAAGCTGTTCGTTGGAGAGATGTGGAAGCTCTTCGTGGATGGAGCATCTAACAAGCACGGTGCAGGACTTGGCATAGTCCTCATCTCACCAGATGGCCTAGTAATGGAACAAGCAGTCAACCTAGGCTTCCCAGCATCAAAAAACGAAGCGGAGTATGAAGCGCTTCTGGCAGGACTAAAATCAGCACTCTACATGAAGGCCACCGAGCTAATGGTTTACAGTGACTCACAGCTGGTGATAAAGCAAATTTCAGGCGACTACGAGGCAAATGATGAAAGAATGGCTAAGTACCAAGAGTTAGTCAGAAAAGAGATCATGAAATTTGAGGTAGTACGGATAGAGCAGATTGACAGGGAAGAAAACAGTAGAACAGACGAACTAGCAAGCTTTGCTTCGATGGCAGATACATCCATCCCTCATCCGTTACTGATCGACTACCTACCAAGACCAAGCATTGAAGAACCCGAAGTAGCTGAGGTATGTTGCGCCGAATTAGGCCCTTCATGGATGGATCCCATTATAATGTTCTTAAAAGACGGCGTCTTACCCAAAGAAAAGAAAGAAGCCAACAAGATTAGAGCAAAGTCGCAGCGATTTTGGCTCTTCCCATCAATGGCCTTGTACAAAAAATCCTTCACAGGACCTTACTTGAAATGCGTTCATCCCAGCAAGGTCGAGGCATTCTTGTTCAAGATACACGAAGGCGTATGCGGAAGCCACCAAGGGAGAAAATGTCATGACCCAAACCCGCCCCTATGGGTTTAGCACCGTAATCGGTGATTACCGAAGGCCTGCTTAACAGTAATAACAGTATATCAGTCATTCAGTCATAGCAGTCATATGTGGTACATCCCATAGCAAAACAGTACAGTAGGTCTTAACAGACCGAACAGTCAGTTGATGGCCATCATATCAGTAAACAGTCGTGGTTCCAACATGGGAACCGACAGAGATCTCTGTAATAGTAGCAGTAACAGTACAGTAACAGTAAATTGCTATGGATGCCACGAATACATTTCGCAAATAAGACAAACATTCACTCAGTAAGAAATATCATTTCAGAAAGCAGTACAGTTGGTCATTCAGAAAATATTCATGATTGAATATATCTTTACAACATTGTTACTCACAGAGTTCTGGGCTACAGATAGGCTAGTGAGCGTCCTCGGATGCCAACCCTACATAGTTACAGGATGAACACACACTTGGGAAACAATAACTTAGTCCCTATCTTGACTCGGTGTGGTTTTATAGCATTATCCTCATTAAGATGCCTTAAACTAGGCTTAGGAATGCCTAGGATGGAATGAGGATGCAAAGATGCACTTTAAAACACTTTTCAAATTTTTGTTGAAACAGGGGTCCCGCTCGAGCGTGGCTTTCTCCGCTCGAGCGGACATGCAGACAAAAGAGCTACACTCGAGCGTGACTTCCTCGCTTAAGCGGACTGCAAAAGTACTCGATGCATGAAATTTACGCTCGACGGGCGCTCGAACCCCGCTCGAGCGTGAGACACAAGTCCTCGCTCGAGCGTGCATTCCCTCGCTCGAGCGGACCGTAAACACATGCAAAGTACTGGATACACACATTTCACGCTCGAGCGTTACTTTCCCCGCTCGAGCAGACTGCATAAACTCAGAGTGTACGCTCGAGCGTGGAGTTTCCCGCTCGAGCGTGGATCCAAAATCTGGAATTTCCAGATTTGTCTCCAAGCATGAAACTCAACATTTAAAGCATCAAATTCGATCCTTTTGGGCTAATTTTCTAGAAAACACTTTAAAACTCATAATATAACATGTTTCAAAGATCAATTTGCAAAATCAAAGCCCAAAGGTAGTTCAATTGAACCCATTTCCAAACAAAACTTCAAGAACATGATGTACATGCAACATGCATGAATTTAATCAACTTCAAAGCTTCTAATACAAGAAAAAATGAGTCAATCCTTCCAAAAACATGTTGAATTCATGGACCAAAGCTAGAATATGGACATGCAGGTGAGGATTTCCATGAAATCAACCTCAAAACTCAACAATGTATACATGCATGCATGAATTTCTACTTAATTCAACATATTAAGCTAATTCATGCCTTAAATCACTAACCTTACCATGAATCATGCAAGAACAACTCAAACTCACAATTAAAAGGGTGAGTCTCCTACCTCAAGTCTCCAATTCAAGGTATAGAAGCTCAATTTGCCAATTCACTTTCAATCCTCCCGAACCCAAGCCAATTTGATGAACTCAAGCCTTTCCTGCTACTCTCCCTCTCTCAATCGGTTTTGGCTCAAGAAAATGACTGAAGAAAAGTTGTGTCTAAGTGTGTAGTTCAAGCCTCAAGATGTTAATAAAAGTGGCCCACTAGATGGCATTTTGGTAATTAATGCAACTAATGTAATTCAACATTATTTAATCTAATTTAATCACTCTAAATCACATTTCAATCAAACATGCCATAAAATCACATAAATTCTAATTAGCATAAAACACTAATCAATTTTAGATTCGGCCGCCAATAAGGCCTTCAATTTACAGTTCAAACTTAAAACATGAACAGATCAATTAACAGTCAAACAAATAGAAATGCGTTTAAACTAATACACTCAATTAATCAGTTCAGAATGTCAGTCAAATTAGTTACTTAATTATGTTCAGTTACAGTTTAGCAGTAATCAGTGGTATTATCAGTAAACAGTGGTGAGGGTTGTCACAGAAGATCATTGGCTTACAGAGTAATTTCGTAGGGATATTGGTGGCCTTACATGCAGGCGGATTTAGAGAAGTATGTCAAGAAGTGCGAGAAATGTCAGAAGTTCGCACACCAAATACATCAACCAGCCAGAGAACTCCTACCTTTAACTAGCCCATGGCCCTTCGCAATGTGGGGCTTGGACATAGTAGGACCACTTCCAATGGCACCCGGCAACAGAAAGTTTTTTCTTGCGGCAACAGACTACTTCACAAAGCGGGTGGAGGTGGAAGCATTAGCATCAATAAAGGAGAAAGATGTGAAGAAGTTCATCTGGCAGAATATCATCACTCGATTCGGCATACCAAAAGCTCTAATATCTAACAATGACACTCAGTTCGATGATAAAATTTTTAGAGGCTTTTGTGAAGAATAGAAGATAGAATTCTACAACTCTACTCCGGCATACCCCCAAGCAAACGGCCAGGCGAAAGCATCAAACAAAGTCGTCTTGGATGGATTGAAGAAAAGGTTAGAGAAAGCAAAAGGAAAGTGGGCTGAGGAGCTTCCTCATGTTTTATGGGCTTACCGTACCACACCTCGGCGATCAACTGGAGAAACACCATTCTCCTTAGCCTACGGCATAGAAGCAGTAATCCCACTGGAAATTGGCCTCCTAACCATCAGAAGCGAAAATTTTGACCCAGAGTTAAACGGAGAAGCCATAGCATTGGAGCTCGACCTTGCAGAAGAAAGAAGAAAAAGAGCACTGGTTCACATTGCTTCATACCAGCAGGAGTTATCCAGGAAATATAACAAGACAGTACATCCAAAGAAATTCAAGATTGGAGATTGGGTGCTGCGCAAAGTAATGGGAAACACCCTGGTACCCGGAGATGGCAAGTTAGGGCCCAATTGGGAAGGACTTTACAAAGTGGTTGGATTAGCAGGAAAAATGGGCATACCACTTAGAAGATGAAGACAACAAAGCTATTCCTAGGCCATGGAATACTGCCAATCTCAAACTATTTTATTTTTAGCTTTTCTTTAAACTTACTTGTAGTTTTTATTTTTCAATAAAACAAGTAGTTTCTTTTTCAGCATAAATTGTTTTTCTCTGTAAAAATAGTTTTAGAGTACTAGGGGCAATGAAATCAGAGTTAGCCGGAATAACCAACTTTGAGCTCTCTTCAGCTAAGATTAGGATCTGGGCTGAAGAGGTTGGCTGGAAAAACCAACACTTCTCCTAAGCCGAGGATAAGGATCTAGGCTGCAGGACGTTTGGCAAGAATAACCAAACACTTCGCTCTACGTTGGCAGGAATAACCAACTTTGAGCTCTCTTCAGCTAAGATCAGGATCTGGGCTGAAGAGGTTGGCTGGAAAAACCAACACTTCTCTTAAGCCGAGGATAAGGATCTAGGCTGCAGGACGTTTGGCAGGAATAACCAAACACTTCGCTCTACGTTGGCAGGAATAACCAACTTTGAGCTCTCTTTAGCTAAGATCAGGATCTGGGCTGAAAAGGTTGGCTGAAAAAACCAACACTCACTTCTCCTAAGTCGAGGATAAGGATCTAGGCTGCAGGACGTTTGGCAAGAATAACCAAACACTTCGCTCTACGTTAGCAGGAATAACCAACTTTGAGCTCTCTTCAGCTAAGATCAGGATTTGGGCTGAAGTGGTTGGCTGGAAAAACCAACACTCACTTCTCCTAAGCCAAGATAAGGATCGAGGCTGCAGAAAGTTTGGCAGGAATAACCAAACATTTGGCTCAGGCTGGCAGGAATAACCAACTTTGAGCTCTCTTCAGCTAGGATCAGGATCTGGGCTGAAGAGGTTGGCCAGAAAAACCAACACTTAGTACTCTTCAGCCAAAATAAGGATCTAGGCTAAAGAGTGGTTGGCTGGAAAAACCAACACTTAGTACTCTTCAGCCGAGATAAGGATCTAGGCTAAAAAGTGGTTGGCTGGAAAAACCAACACTTAGTACTCTTCAGGCGAGATAAGGATCTAGGCTAAAGAGTAGTTGGCTGGAAAAACCAACAATTAATACCCTTTAGCCGAGATAAAGATCTAGGCTAAAGAGTGGTTGGTTGGAAAAACCAATACTTAGTACTCTTCAGCCGAGATAAGGATCAAGGCTGAAGAGTAGTTGGCTGGAATAACAAACTTTTGATAATCTTCAGCCAAGGTAACAACCTAGGCTGAAGAGGTTGGCTGGTATGACCAAATAAGGTCTCAAGGTTAGAACCGAGACAGGTATCTCGGCCAGAAAATGTTATACTGCATTTAGATTACAATTGGAAAGTAAATGCAAGCATGACATGGCAATTTACCGAACTAACAGTTGAAACAAGAAGAGATTTCATTCAAAATGCAAGTAAAAGGTACAAAAGATGGGGCCTTAACTTGGTTACATATTCTTTGCAAAAGTAAAAAGAAGAAAGTACAAGATCAAGCAAAAAGGTCGTCAAGATCCGCATCCAGTTCAACTCGAAACCCGGTTTCAGCAGGTAGCTCGGTCACACTTTCAACCAAGTCTTCCACCGGTGGCTCCACCCGAGCTGACTGAACGACGGGATCATTGGCGATGACCGGGGCATTATCGGGCTCTGGGGTCTCTTCTTCATCATCATCTTGAAGAAATTTTTATTGAATGGCGTGGGCATACTCCGCCATGTAGCTCGGTATAAAATGTGGAGGAGGGTTGAGGAAGACCTCGGTCTCTGGGCTAAGACCGAGCTGCATTACCGCCGCCTTCCATCCACATTTGAAGAATATATCTTTGGCAGCCTCGCATTGCTGGATGTTGGTGTCCTCCGCCTCCTTGTAGCCCTGGTTTTCAGCATCTTCCACGCTTTTCTCCAACTGGGTGATTTCATTATTCTTCTTTTTCTCGAGCTTGGCCAGCTCGCGCAAATATTTGTCTTTCAGCATGGCCGCAGCCTTTTGCTTATCAGCTTCAGCCGAGCTAACAAGATCGATCAGGCGGGCCACCTCAGTATGTAGCTCGGCCATTTTCTTCTTGGCCTCTTCTAGCTCGGCCGATTTAGCGTCTGCCTTTGCCACAGCCTGCCTTGTGGTTTTTCGAAGCTCCACCACGCGCTTATGAGCGACGTGGTTCTTTTGTAAAGCCTGCAATAGGAGAGAAATAAATTTTTGAGCAAAACCAAACAAACAGATGTGCAAATTAGGAAAAGAGAAGGAAGAACTCACCAACACCATCGATTTGGTGGCCGAGCGGATGGCTTTTAGCTCGGTCAGGTGGTCGTGATGTTCCATATCCGCTAGCAGACAGACGCTCTTGGCAAGATTGAAGGCCAGTGAATAATCTTTCTCCGCAACCACTGAGTCAGAGTGAGTGATAGCACAATTCTTGTATGTGACTTTAGGCACCCATTCTGAAGGGCTAGCTCGGTCTGGGCGCTCCGGTTGTGGGCTCGGTGGTGTGGTCTGGGGAAGGATGTTTTCATCTTCGTCGACAAGGCGTGGCTCGGTTGTGGAAGTCCGAGCACGCTTGCTTGGCCGAGATGATGACGGCTGAGAGGTGGGAAGCGTTACCACGGCCTCGTTTGTCTAGCCGGCTTGTTGTACCTCGACCTGGTTTGTTTCGGTGATAAGAGCTCTTACTGCTCTCTTTTTGGCCATCTCTTGTTCTGCAGTCAATGGGATAAGATTGATTTGTGGGAGGGTTGGATCAGGTTCAGGAGAGGGCTCCAAGAGGAAGTCGGTCACCCTGGTCTTCCTCCTGCTGATGTATCTGTAGGTCGGCTCAAAGTTGAGTAGCTCGGCCCAACTTCGATTGGGATATCTTAGTGCGACGCGGAGGGCGTCAAGATTTGGGTAACTGTACTGTGACTTTAGAAAGTTTAAATCTACATGAAGGAAAATTACAACGGTTAGTGCGGTTCAAAACATACAAATAAAGTAAGGAATGCAAAAAGTGAGCCGAGGTATGTATACCGGTTACGCCCTTGTTCCAGTTTATTCGGTCGCCCGGGATCTGGGCTTCTTGGTCTTCGAAGTTACCAGAGACCCAGAAGAAATCATCATCGTTTACATCTTTATCTGGGGTATTTTTTATTATTTTCTTCTGGCGGCGTCTTATTCTTAGATAATATACCCAGCCGTCTTCGTTTTGGCCTAATGAATATTGATGGAATAATTCGGCCAGATCGAGGTTGAGGCCAAGCCGGCGGTTTAGCTCGGCGATGCCATTTATTATCCTGTACGAATTTGTGGAAAGCTGGGTAGGGCAGAGATTTGTTTGTCTACGGAATTCACAAAGAAGAGGCTGAACGGGAAAACGGAGTCCGGTTTCTACAATGGAAATGAGGGTGAAGGGAACGAAGCCAGTTTTTCCCCAAGGGGTAGTGTCTAGTTCGGCTAAGCTAAGGTGGACATCATCAGGGATATGGTAGTCCCTTCGGAACTCGGCCATAGCCCCTGGTGAGTTTACTAGAAATCTATATTTTCCCATGTGGTCTTAAATTATCTGTAAAATAACCGTAAATGTTAGCTCGGTGCAGAGAAGATATTGGGTATCTCGATTGGACGTGCAAGGGAGTGCCTGGCTAACCTAGTCGGAGTCTGCAAAGTGAAAAGGAAAAAAGTTAAGCACGGATCATTGGGCCGTGCTAAAAAGAAACAAAGGCAAAATAAATGGGGTCCTAGCTCGGCCATAAGAGGTACTATCCGTCCTTAGCTCAGTTGGAGCAAAGGGCGGTAGCTCGGTTCAGTGGAGTGAGAAGTTTGTAGCCCGGTTGAAACTTATGGTACAACATTCTTAGTTCGGTTATAACTCGGTCGGTGGTTGAAGCCTTCTAGGGCGGCATTGCGCAAACCTAATACAGTTCGCTAGCTCGGCGAAATAAGGCAAAGGGTACTTAGACCTATTGAAACTACAAGAATGGCATGGAGTTTTAGTTCGGTTGTTTAGTTTGGTTAGTTTCGCACCTAATACAAACAACTTCCTAGTTCGGTTGGAGTGGGATTTTGGATCTAAGACGTCCCATTTCAGTTTGTTCGCAAATCCAGTAGGTGTGAGTACTATTCAAGAAGTTCTTACTTATTATAGAGAAAACTATTTGAAAAGTGTTGTGAAAAAACACGTATATACAAATGGGACATGTTGCTAGTCAAATGGAAAGTAGGAAAGGATTGAGTTACTTACAGATTGGAGAAGGAATGATGCAAATCTGAAACCACGAAGATGGTGTTGGGAATGCAAGCTTCGCAGGTACTAAGGTTGCAGAAATGGAGGCTCAACCAAGAGAGAGAGAAGATGAATAGTGCAAGTGAATGGTTCAAAGCATAAGGTTTGGTTTTGTGAAAAGGGAAGGAAAAAGGCGGGACTGTTCAAATGTTGCGAGGTACGAGGGCGGCTGTGACAGCTACACTGGGCCAGTAAAAGTCTGCCACGTGTCCATGGAATAGAAAGCGATTCAGTTACAGCGACTGAAGAGACGTTTTGACCGGACAGATTAGTAGCCCGGTGTGAATTTAGCTCGGTTGAGAGGCTAAAGTTTTTAGCTCGGCTGGAAATGGGTAATCCCAATCATGCTACGCAGATGGAATTAAGGGGCAATTGAGAGGGTAATTTATAAGTAAATTGGGCCGAACTGGGTGAGAGACCGTTCTGTGGGCCGCAGTAAAAAGGGCTGAGCAAAAGGGCCTTGTAGTTATATCGGTCTCAAAAGAGCCTTGCAGTTAGCTCGGTTACCCCGGTCAGAGCGGTAGTTAGCTTGGCCACAGTGTTTTGGACCGAGGTATTATGGCTTCTTAAGGTGGACCTTGCTACAATTAGCTCGGTCTTTAACGGACGTAACCGAGGTATTGGTGAACAAGGGCCGGCCATGAGTTGCATGTGAAGGTACTAGTTTGAGTATGACAAAGGAGCATTGTTAGCTCGGTCGTTTTGTCATGCTACCAAGGTAAAATCATCTCACTTGGTTTAAGCAGTGAGGGGGTTGTTTTAGGATAAGCATCATCTTTCAAGAGAGTGATTCCTAGGAGGAATCTGCATGGAGGAATAAGAGTCCTACTAGGATTGTGCCACGCGAAACCTATAAAAGCTCATAACATCACTTATGGAGAGGTAACACAACTTTGATTCTCGAATATACAGAGCTTTTGTCTATTTGTCTATTTTGCTGACTTAGGCATCGGAGAGGTATCCGGCACACACCCGCCAGCTAGTTCACGTTTGTGTTTTCAGGGAGTAAAGCGACGACGTTTGGAGGAGCGCAGATTTGATCAACAGGATTATACGAAAAGATTATTTCTTGCTCTTGTAATGAAAATAGAAACTCCAATGATTATTTTGATACTCTCACTTAAATATTTTTTTCCTGCTTGCGTTTATTTATTTGTTCAAGAATTAGCCGAAAATAACTTCAGTTACTGGCCATCACGATACTTAACCCTTAAGTACGGGGAGCGGGTCGTCACAGCATGAATGTAAAATCTGGGCCATGCATCTTCATAGTATCTACTGTGGACATATATGAAGATGATGTTGATGCATATGCTTTGATTGGCTTGTTTAGTTGCAATAAATATCTAAGGATTATCTGATATATTGATTTCAACAGAGTAATTGACCATTTTAGTTTCGTTATATAGTAATTTATGTTACTCGTTACATAAACTAAAAGATTAAATCCATTCTACTTTGAAAATCCATTCTACTTTGAAAATTATCCTTCCGATTACAATGAATATACTTTATAATCATTTTGTTTCTCGTAGTGAATTAATTGGTATTTTTCATATGAATCCTCTTTTTTTGAATTGTACGACATTTATTAATTCTATTTTGTCATTTTTTATGCTATTAATCTAGACCATCTAATATGAAATAAGTGGTATTGATAATGACGTCTTAAACACTTTCCAAAGTGTCTTATATCTTAATTCAGAATGAATTATTCCTTATGTTTCAAAATAATCTTTTATTGAAGTCTTAAGAAAAAATGATGTTATGTAATATTGAAGAATAGATCATAACTTATACACGTTAAGAACTTGAGTTTGTGATATTTTGTAAAATATATATGCTTGTGACATTTTGTAAACGACCATGCTACGTAGCTCGAAACCGCGGCTCGACACCAAAACGACGTCGTTTTGGTGTCGATTTTTTTTTTTTTTTCTGGTTTTTGTTTCAGTTTCAGAACGAAGAAGAAGAAGGGAGAAGAAGAGAAGGAGGAGGAGGAGGAGGAGGAGGGAGGGGAGGGGGCCATAAATCTGCTGGAGGAGGAGGCGGGGCGAGGCGGTGGCGGTGGTGCAACGATCGGTGAGGAGCAAACGTGCTGCGAGACGTCGGCGACGAGGCGACGAGCAGCAACGGCCGGGGTGACGACCTCTCCTCCTCTGCGACGACCTCTCCTCTCTCTTTCTCCCTCTCTCCTCCTCTTCCCCTCTCTTTCTCCCTTTCTCCCTCTCCCTTCCTCCTCTGCTTCTCCCTCTCTCTTTCTCCCTCTCTCCTCTCTCGAGCCATTTTTCGAGCCAACTCTCTCGAGCTCTCAAACATTTCCGTTTTGTAAAATATATATGCTTGTGACAAGGAGGATAAGTCAAAAAGATTCCCTGAATTCTAAATATTTAATATTATAAAAAGTTTATTTGATTGTGGTATGATTTTAGTGATTAGGAGTGAAATGTAGTTACTTCATTTGTGGAAAGGGATTCACATGCGAGCCAAGTGACTTCTTTTTACGTGTTCTTGTAGAACTTGGGAGCAAATAGCTCCATGGACGGAGTCGCAAATAAAAGTGTCAGTTAAATTTATTGTGGGCGACGAGGATGTGACCTATACAGACCTGATAGATTTTTAAAATTCAAAGTCGATAATCAACTAATAAATATCACTAGATTATTTAGGACCCTTCACATTTTTTTTTTCATTCAACGAATTTTTTTTTTGAAGGTAAATGACAAAAGATTTGTGTCAAAATTACAAAAAATACTTAGTATTATATTATAACAACTAATAAGTATTACTTGATTCTCGCTTTTTTTGTATTTTTAGAAACAAATAAATCAATCATACTTGCATAATTTAGTATTTTTGCAAAATCATTTTCAATAAATAACAATGCTAATCCATTTCCTATCAAATTTTTCTCTATTGGGTTAATTTATTTTAAATTAGTTTGGGCATTCTTTAATTTTTTTGAACTTAAAACATACTTAATATATTACACTAAACTATAATAGGAGGAGGGCTTTTTTTAGGGACCCTAAATCAAGACCTGGTGAGCCTATGCCCAGAACCGACCTTGGACCTATACTACCCCAGGCACAATGGAATATATACGAAGTGGTAGTTTCAAAAGAGCTGTTCCATTTTTGGAGGAACTAGTTGTGATGGAAGGAGTAGCTCATTTTCTCAACCAAGAAAAGCGAGAGGAAATTAGTGCACACATTAGCTCATCAACAGGTTTTGATCTGAGTTTGATATTTGTTCTATTCATGCCATGTTCCTGTAAACCTACTTACAGTTCATTTTCGTGTTCAGAATGAGATTTCTCTTGTATAAGCATATTGGGTTTCGAACAATCTAATCTTTAAGTCACCCAAAAAAAAAGGGGAAAAAAAAAAGAAGAAAAGGCAATTGTTTTGAGAGAATATGCTGTTATGAGATTATATTGCTGAGGAAAATCATAGGCACATACATGTTAGTTGGGATATTTTGTTGGTTAAAAACTACAAAGGAAGCTAATAGTATCAGTTTGTGTCAGATTCCATAGAATTAGTTCCAAAATCATGGTGAGAGTTTTTTTAAAAATTATGTCGCATAAACTAAATAAGCCACATATTTTATTTTTTTTAGGGATTTAAAAAAAAAAAAATTGTCATTTTTTTTCCCCCTCTCTTTCCGATCTGTAGATGAATCTAAAAAGTAATTTAAAATAAATAAATAAATAAATAAGCCAAATTAAGTTTAAAATGTTCATTATTTTTTACTTATTTTTATCTAAACTAGACTTTTTCCAAAATTTTTTATTTTTTATTTTTTAAATTTTCTAGTTCATCTTGTTGAGTAAATTCTCGAAATTATTTTATTTTATTTTATTTTATTATTTAAAATTCACTAAAACAAAAACAAGCCAACAAAAAAGTCACCAAAGAAACAAATTCCAAACAACAAATTCAAAGAAATTTTCATTTTCAAAGAAAACTTGCATTTCATTTTACAATCTCTAATGAAACAAGTCAAATGGGAACCAAAAATCCCTTGGTGTTATTTCTTATAAAACATTATTCCATAATTATAAAAGCTTCCAAGAACATGGGCATGAAAAGATGCATCATAATATAAATCACTACTAGATCTTAATTCTTGAACTTTTGTATGAAGTCATATATGTGAGCACTGGTTTCCTCAGGCATTTCTTGGTTGATAAAATGACCAACACCTTCCATCACAATAACTTCATCCAAGAGAGGCACATCTTTCTTGAAACCCCCATTGTTTATGTAGTCCTTCACACCTGGGATATTGTAGGTTATGTCCAAGTCCCCTACAATAAATTTAACTGGAACTTGCACTTGTACCCCTGTCCATGGTGCTGTGAGCTCCCAAGTCCTACAACCCAAAAATTGAATTTAATTTTTTTGTAATGTAACAATTTTATACAATTTGCTACAAACACAGAAATCAAACACAAAATAAACACAAAAAATAAATACAGAATATATATGAATGAACAAAATTTTATAAGATTGAGTAAATTATATTAGAAGCCCCCAAAATTTTTACCCTTTTATTTATTCATTTATTATTAAGCCTCTAAATTAAATTTTCATTCAAATAAACCCTCCAACTTCCTAAATTGGTTAACTAACTTAAAAAATAAATTGATATTTTTAAATGGCACATGTTCGTATATTTTAGAGACTAAAAGTATGATTTTTTAAGTGAGTTTCTACTCAAGTGATACATATCGCATTTTTATGGGGCTAACAGTGTAATTTTTTAGGTGAATTTTCAAATTTATCATTGGCTTTAATGGCATTTGTTAACCGAGTTAGATTATAAGATTAAATTGAAATACGTTTTATATATTGAGACTAAAATGAAACAAAATTGATACTGTGGGAATCAGTTATCATCTTTATAACGTACACTTTTTACTTTTGAATAATATTTAAAGTGTAAAAATAAAATAATAAATGAAACTATGGGTAACATTTTTTAAGAAAAAAGAAATAAATAATGAGAACATACAAGTCCATAGCTCGATAGTAGTTGAGGCCACCAGTGAAACCTTTGTGGGTATATTTGGTGGCATAGTAATTGATGTCTTCCTCAGTCAACCAAGATGGCAAAGTAGTGGGAGGCTCATAAAATGCCCCAAATCCAACCTCTTTAGGCACACAAAGTGGTCTCGGATCCCTACATGATAGAAACATTTTAAACACCTTTGCTGTATCAGTCCTCCCAAATTCTTCTTCTGCCACCCCTGGTTCCTACAATCTCACAAATTGTTAGATATTAGGGCAAATTATATTAGTAATCTCTATATTTTGTTGTTTGTGTAATTTTCATCACTGTAATTTTAATTAGATTGATTTCAACTATGAATTTATGATTTTGTAGTGCTTTTGATTAAAAAAAAATGCGCATGAAACAACATGTATCATATTTTTAGGAATAAAATTGTAAATTTACTCAGTGCGTTGATCTTAACCAAATAAATAATCATTTTTGTGAAAAAAATGTTAATCAATGTTATCAATTGAATCAAACTGATATAAAACTTTAACCAATGTTATTCAACCGGTGTAATTTTTCCAAGATTAATTAATTCACGGTTTTGAAAGTAAACATATATATTGATGGATAAATCCATACGGTAAAGCCAAAATTTGGATACATATATTGGTTCAATAATCTCCACCTTTTATACATAGAAAAAATTTTACAAGATTATTTGTTAGGGTCACTTTTTAAAAATTCTATTAGTCTATTAATTTTGCCTGCCTAGTTTTATATTTGATTTTTGTAACCTATTTTGGCAAGTAGAAAAAAAAAAAAAAAAATCAGTTTATTAACTTATTTGAGTCATATCATCTTTCTATTTTTTTACATGTTTATTCAAAAAATGCCAAAAAAAAAAAGTTAAAAAATTAGATTTTTCCTACTTCCAAAAATAGGCCTGTATTGCCACCTCGTTTGAGAATAGATTATTATAGCTGATTATTTGACTTTTTATAAAAAGATATATAAAAAATAAATAAAAAAATATAATGGGATATTTTGTGTTATTGGTTATTTTAATTTAGGATAGACTATTTTAGCCCATCCAAACACCCCTTGCTGTGTTGTATCATGAATTCGAGTAAGTATTCAAAAAGAGGGGAAAAAAAAAAGTGAGGGAAAATTGGTGACCATTTTTCATTCTAAATTCAATCGTCTTTTCCCTTATTTCTAAATGGGTTAAGCATCTCTCATGTTGAGATTTTAATATGAGAGAACTTGAGGGACTTATAAAATTTATCATGAGTTTCGTTTTAATAATCTGAATCTTTTATTTTGTAGGGTCGTCAATGAATATTATTTATAAAAAAAATTAATTCAATCTAATAATTATAAATTTTTTATTTTAACACATTTATTTCTGAAAAAATAAATTATATCCTTTCTAAATCTATACCCAAATTTATGATCCAAAACAAAACACGATCTTATTGATAATAGGATTACCTGAAACCTGCACATATAATAGTCATCACCAAACAGAGCCCTCACACCCTGTGTGGGCTTTATGGAAGGATTTCTGGGATGAAACGCAACACTAAAATTGACAAGAGCCTTGATTCGGTCGGGCCTGAACAAGCAAAAGTTCCATGCTATGACAGCCCCCCAATCGTGGCCCACCAGGAAGACTTGGTCCAGGCCCAGCGAGTCCAACAGGCCCACCAAGTCGCCGACGATGTGGAGGGCGGTGTAGCTGGAAGAGGAAGGCGGCGCATCGGAGTCGCCGAAACCGCGGAGGTCAGGAGCGATGGCGCGGTAGCCGAGGGAGGATAGAGAGAGCATCTGGTGGCGCCAAGAGTACCAGAGCTCAGGGAAGCCGTGAAGAAACAGAATTGCGGGTCCCACTCCTATCTCTGCTACGTGCATGTTTATTCCATTCACGCTTACTGTTTTATGCTCTATCTTCTCCATCTCTCTCTTCTTATTTTCTCACTCTCTCTCTCTCTCTAGAACACCAAGTGCTTTGCCTGTTGCGTGGAGTGCAGAATGCAGTCAGTCTCCGGCTTTGCTTTTAACACACTTGGGGGTCCCGTTTGTAACATAGTTTTAGTCAAAAATAAATAAATAAATAAATAAAATTATTACTACAAAGTATCTTTTGGTAAAAAATTTTAAAAATTACTAAATAAAAATTAATTTCCAAACACTCATTTAGTCTGTAATGGAAAGTGATGTATAAACAAAAGATTTAAAGAGAATTCTATCTTTCTTATTCCATGTATCATTAGTTATGTCATTTTTTTTTTAATTATAGTTAATTTTTTTTATTTAATTATAGTATTATTTTTAGATTTTTTATTATGCTTCATATAAAGTTTAGTTACGATTTTATTTATTTATTTTAGTTACGACTCATAAAATATGAAATTATATTATTTTTTTTAATTTAGTTATAAGTGCATGTGGTGCACACATTTTGAGACAAGAAATGGCAATTTATAAATAAGCATTACTATTTAAAACAAAAAATTAGACTCAATTTTCAAGTTCAGTGTGACAATCAATTATCAAGGGTAACACACTTTCTCATCTCTTCTCTAATCATTAATCAATCATATCACTTACATATCATTAGATTTATAAAATGAGTCTAAAAAGTAAATTTGTATATATATATATATATATATATATTTATGAATATAACATTGAATTGTTAAGTTTAAGAAAATTAATTTAGCACATCTTGGGTGGTTTTGTGATCCGAATTATGCAATGTTTAGTGTATTCTGTGTAGATTATCTAAGCAAAAAATTAGACGGATAAGGTATTAGTATGTAGTCACCTTTTTGAATGACATTTGCTTTTAAAAAATGAATAATAAGTATAATTTTGAGAATATATCAAAATTTTTTATAAAGACTAATTCATACTATAAAGGTACTAAAAATAGGATCTTCCGTTGTCAAATTTCTTTAAATTTTTGTCTCAAACATTAGATCACGTCTTAAGAATCATTTTAAAAATTATTATTGTTAATGATTAAATAGTTGTAAGCTAAATCATGAGATTATATACCTCCAAATTTTTAATAAAATAATAATTATGAATATTTTTATTATACTTTTTTCGTCTCAAAATATTAGCTACTTATTTCATTTTTTATTATCCTAAAATATTAGTCTCTTTTCAAAATTTAAAGACTAAAGAATATGAATTTTCTATTTTGTCTTTTTTCTTTTTTCTTTTTTAAATTTACTAGTAATATTTTTGAAATATAATAATTATATTAGCAAAGGATAGTTTTAAAAAGTTAATATTTTTAAGGTGTAATAATTATATTATCCAAAAAAGATTAAATTTCTAGAAGGAATTAATATTTTACGGCAGAAGGAGTAAAAAAGGGGTCAGACTTCTTTCCCGTTTGAGATCGGATTAGAGTGTGCTGTTGGACCTATGGAGGCTCACCATGGGTTTTGTTTGAATAATTCGAACTGTTTAATGTGTAGAACTCATTTAGTACATTATTCTTGTAAAAAATTATTTTGATCGGATATTACTAGCTATTTGATCGGATCATATTTCTACTAACGGTAGACATAATTTTTAAAATAAATTATTGACAAAAATATGATTTGATCAAATAGCTATTGATAATTGATTAATGTAATTTTTTATAAAAATAAAATAATTGATAAATTTTATATATTAAACGATTCAAATTATCAAAATAAGATGCGTGATAAACTCCACGGTCTAACAAAACTATCCAGTCACAAAGTGAACCGAAGACTGGCCCTAAAAAAAGCATGGAAAATTTCGGTACCGGAAAATCTTTGGTAGCTTGCTCTGTCTTAGAGCGTCTCCAATGCAATACTCTCACTAAGAGGATGAATATAATGTTTTTTATTCAAAAAGTAAATGTAGAGGAAGTCACTATTCATTCAAACTCCAACCACAATCCTTCATTTATTTCATTCAAACTCTATTCAAAAAGTAATTTTTATTCATTAATAAATATTTAATTTTAAAATTTTTGTAAAATATATTTAATATTATACTCATTTTAAAGGTATGATTTTATACTTTTTAATGATGTCAATTTTATAAAAATTAAATTTATAAATTAAAAGTTATTTGTAATATAATAAGAAATACAAAATGAATAGTGTTTTGGAGGGCTCTTTCATTTTTTCATCCTCCCTTCAAATATGAAGGATGAACTCATTCTCCTCTCAAATGGAGATGAATTTAGAGGGTGGTTGGAGGAGACCATCCTTCATATTTGAAGATATGAAAGATGGGTTGGAGATGCGCTTAGCTAGAAAAAATGGACGCCATAAGAATTAGAGCTTGCGGACTTCATGGGGGCCTTTTTGGTAAATTAGGCTCCGAATAGACATCAACCAACCAGCATAGTTTGTCATCATTTGCGCGTAGAATTGGAGGACATGGTTGCGTTTTGCATTTGGTATTACACTAATCTCTCAATTTTATTGTATTTTATTTTATTTTATATTTTTATTTTTATATTTTTATAGAATCGTTACATATTATGCATGATCGTCATGGACGCCAGCTATGGTGATTGAATCGAGGTAAATCACATTATTAATTCTTATAGTTTAAGTAAAAATATTATTTTAATTTTTATAATTTTAATTTAAATAATTTGATTTCAACATTTTTAATTTTGTTTTAATGTATTTTTTCTTACACTTATTGTTAGTATCTAAAATTGAAAAAGATCATGTGTAAAATTAGAGCGATCAAAATAAAAATAAAAACTAACTATTTACATATGTGTTTCTATAATTTATTTTAAATTTCACTTCGATCTCTTTAGTTTTGCACGTGATTTTTTTTTTCTTTCAAAATGTTAATAATGTATGACAGAGGGACCACATTGCACCATAATTAAAAGTGTAAGGGCAAAATTGTTCAAATTTACAAGAACTAAAGTGAATTTTCACTCAAATTTTGAAGGACCAATTGTGTAATTTATCTATTAAAGTATTCACTAGATTTTTTTATTTTTATTTTTTTTTCATTTGGCTGATGGATCTTATTACAAGATGGTATCTGAAAAGGAAAGGGAAACTTTTACGTTTAAATAATATTTATTTATTTATTTATATTTTAAAATTTATTTTTTTTCTTGCAATTAAAATAAGTTTGATTGTCTTTACTATTGGTGAGCTTATGAGAAATATATATTTTTTGCTCAACCTTGAGTTTTATTCAATTTTTGTTATTAAGGGCCTATGGATAATTGGCAACCATAGTAATAAAAATAGAGGGTTAGCCCAAAGTTTTTATTAAGCAATATCCTTTTGATTTTTGCTATATCCTTTTGTTTTTTAAGTTTTCCATCAGATTTTTGTAAGATATTTTTAGAGATGGTTTAAAGTTTGTAAATTTTATTACGGATGTAATTTGTAAGGGGTATTGTGAATAATTATTTTTGTAGAATTTATTTTATTGACTATACAAAAGCATGTATTTAATATTGAGCTTTTTAGAGGTGGACCTTTGGGTTAAGCCGGCCGTGTAACAAGGTCTCATTAGAAAAATGCCAATACAACATTCGTGGATACCAAGGTTCTGTTTTCATCATTTGATGTTTAATTTTTGTAACTATGTTTTTTTTTCTAGTATGCATTTCATAAAATTAAACTTACCAATGTAGCAAAGAAAATTTAATCTCAAAACAATTTTAAATCAAGATATGACTTTCTTGTTGAATTCTTGTAACTATGCTTTTCTTGTATCATTGTTAATGGGGGAGCTGATAATGCCAAAACCAGAATTGATGAGTTTCCAAGGTTCATTTTGGCTTTGACATTTGGATGGCTTGAGTTGGAATCTCATCCCATGCTTGTAAAAATAGCCACATTGATAACCGGTTAAGCGTATCTCACTAGCATTGGTGGCCATTCTTAATCCTCCTCTAACCAATCTCTTAACTCCAATGGTAACAAAATGCTTAAATATTCTGTCTCCCAACAAAAAACAAAAAACAAAAAGTCCAAATATATATAACTCTCCATTCTATATCCAACCTCAAGTTTTCATTGAAAAGTACGAAAAATAATGAGTTCCATGTCAATTTTCATTTTTCTCTTGCCTCTCACCCTTTGCCTCAGTCTCCGGCTACACCTAGTTGTCGCGGACCTCTCTATCATTAACGATGTCAACAATCTAATTGAAAAGGCATGCAGTAACTCCGCACATAAGGATTTTTGCCTCTCTGTTCTCAACTTCAACAATGAGGCCCAAAATGCGGACCTAAAAGGCCTCGCATTCATTGCACTCAAGGCTGCTGAGAAAAATGCCACAGACACATCGGTGCGCATTAAGTTGTGGCTTGGTGATGAAAATGTACAACCTTCTGTGAGTGATGGCCTCAGTGATTGTGATAAAGAATACCTCGACGCAATTGATCAGATCGAGGATTCTATAAATGCTTTGGTTTCAAATGCCTTGGATGACGTCAAGAGTTGGGTAGAAGATGCCCTTGCTGATATCGATACGTGTGAGAAGAGTATCCAAGGACAACCAGGATATTCATTGGAGTTGGCTCGAGAGAACCAAGTTCTTCGCAAGTTATGCTACACTGCTTTGGACATTGTCCAAGTTTTGGCTACCAATTGATCTTTGATAACAACATCATTGTATTGATCTCAAACTTTATTTCAGTTTTACAGCATGTATTTAGAAAAGTGTTCAGAATTTTAAATTTGTACTACACATTTAAATTTATTTATTTCTTTATTTTTGAATATGTTGTACTTCTATTTCTTTATTTGGCTTGTGACAAGAGTCTATTTCCATAACCAAGTCATTTGATTACGGGTTTCATTGTCATTTCATTCTGGTCATTTTGTGTGCACTATGGATTCTTTCAATTACATCTAACAAAAAATTCATCATACCTATAACTGTGAGAGCTCAATTCTCGATGACCAGAAACTTTACGAGAGAGGTGAGTGTGATGAGAAAGTTTTTGAGTGCATTTAGAAGCACCAGTTCAATACAATACCGATCATATGCTCCCTGACATATGAAAAATGCCTTTTTTTTTTGGGCATTTTTATTTGTGCTTATGCAAATCATGTAGGAACAATCTTATTGACATTTAAAATTTTTGGTTTTACACCCACTTGAAATTTTTTACCTTAATTTGTTTGAATTAATAGAACAGTTAAATTCTCGAATCACAATTAATCACCAAGCAGCCCATTTGTGCAAGCTTTGGTGTAACAAAATTTAGCATTTTTGTAGCATAGTCAAAATTTAGCAATGACATGTCAAATTTGACATTTAGCATTAGAGATACTCTAACATCTGCATAACATTGCTAAAATATAGCATTCTAACATTTTAAATTACTATTTAACAATAACTAACTATTTAACTATTAAACATGCTTTTATGCAAACCATGTAGGCATAATTTAATGACAATCTAAATTTTTGCTACTAATATCATACTAAACAGTTAGAATTCACAAACTAATAACCAAGCAGCACATTCGTGCAAGCCTGGCTGTTACATGCATGCTTATTGCTACAACAAAAAGAATCACAACAATATCAGAACAGAGAGACCCCAGAGGACAATATGTTTTACTAAATTGCAATAACAATTTTTGTTTTCTATTTGCACAGAAATTAATCACAGAATCTGAAAGATAGAACCCATTTCATGCAAGTGAATTGTATCTGATTCTGTAATCAATTTCTGTATTCCTAATACTAAAGAAATCATAAGCCGCCACTGTATGGAACTCCGGTCTGAGGTAACCAATCATCTGCCAATAAGAAAACTGATCCTGTGAAATTAGCAGCACCAGTAGCATTAATAATGTGGTAACCAGGCCACGTCACCCTCTCAGAAGTGTCTGAACCAGGCCCTGTATTATTAAACTCGGCATAATACGAAGTATTTAGAGCAAAATCACCGATCCATTCGTGCCAACCCGAGGGATTAATCAAATCATCCAAAAAAGACTGCATATAAACAGTCCTCGAGTACTGCTTCCAAGGTCTCCCCAAAAACGTGTCGAAAGTAGTATTACTGGAAGCCAATTCATCGGAGGCTTTTATAGTACAATTCTGGATTGAAGTGCCAGTGTTTTGGTTCGGGTCGGTTCGGCCTTGGGCAGTGATGACATTGAACTGTCCGATGAGGGGTAACCTGGGATACATATTGCAGTTTTGGAAGACGGCGGCGGCGTTGCCGAAGATGAAATCGATGGTGCCGTAGATGTCGCATTCGCGGTAGAATTGGCGGAGAGAGTGAGCGTAGAGTGTGTCTTGGTAGGCTTCGAAGCTGCATTGGTAGAATGTGGATAAATCGGCGCCGTTTCGAACTGCCACGGCTTGGTGCTTGATTGCTCCGGCTGTGTTTCGGAATGTTATGCCAGCTGCTACAAATCCTTTTCCCACCACAGCTGAAACAATGATACCAAAATTTATCAGATTATACTTAAACATATGCTATATATCATTTTCCATTATTTACATATGCAAAAAGTTAGGAATGCAGAGTCCATGAGTGAAATTATTTATGGATAAATTTAAGTAAATTTTTTTGGAATTTGTAGTCTCTCTGTTTGAATATTTTAAGGTTTCGTTTGGAAAGTGAGTTGGTTTTTTGATTTTTTTAACTTTTTTTGTGAGAGAAGAACTAAAATAGCCTATTTTGTCTTTTGTGACTAAAATAATCAAAAAAGACCGTAACCCAACTTGCCAAACGGTGGCTAAATCAACTCTTTACCTGTTTCTTTTTCCTGAGTGTTTTGGAAGCTTCATAAAAAAAAAAAAAGGTTAGTTTTTTGACTTTTTAGTTTTTTTACACAAAAAAATCAACTTTTTAAACACAAAAAAGTCAAAAATCCAAAAAATCAATTTTTTATCAACTTCTTAAAACACCACTCCATATGATATGATAATTCGTTATTTTTAAGCATGTAGTATCTTATAAGTTATATATACCTATAACATTTATTTTGTGAATATAAGAATGAGTGAATAAAATATTGAAATGTATCTATTGATAAATTAGGTACAATTGCAATGAATAAGAGAAATGAAAATGATATATAATTTTATTTTCTAAAAAGAATATTTTAAAAATTTTATATACAAAATATTTTTTATTTTACTTTTTTTTTTCTTTTTTAATTTAAAAAAATTTACATTCCACATCATTTAGGATAAGCCTTTTGTGGAAGTTTTAAGCAGAGGATTGATTTTCTTCTGTCAAACACTAGAGGTGCAGTCAGGCTTTTGGAGCCTCCACTACAACTATCTAAATAGTCCATTTTATTCAAATTGGGCTTTGGGTGGCCTATCATAGGTCCACTCCAACAAGTTTGGCTAAACTAAAAAAGTGCACTTATTTCATCTTTTTATCTTTTTTAAGTCACATCAATTAACATCTCCTCTCTACTTTTTCTACACATAATACAAGAAAAGTCAAAAAGTACACTTATTTAGTCTTTCCAAACTTGGATTCATTTTGTTTAATTATATATATAGATTATTTATTAAAATAAAAATTAAATTGATCCATAATTATAGCATGTGCTATTATAAAAAGAAAAATTTATCCATAAGTCATAGTTTTTAAAAAGTTGAACTATTTAATTCTAAAAGTTTTCTTATGCTCCATTTAGTCCCATTTGCACATCAATCTAATGTTCGAATCATTGATCTGATGTTCGAAATCTAATGTTCGAAACATTAATATGTTGTTCGAAATCTAATGTTCGAAACATTAATCTGATGTTTGAAACATTGTAATGGGACCTTTCAGTCTATAAGAAAACTTTTAGGACTAAACAGTGTATGAGTTATTAATTTAGGATTTATTGGTGCATCCCCCTTATAAAAATTGTCTAAAAAAATGGACGAGTTATTTTAAAAATTAATATTATCAAAGTATATGACTATGTATATTAAAACAAAATGAATGACATAAATATTCGGAATATGGCCCAACAGCACCGAAGAGAAGTATCTCCCAAGTTTAGTTTATAAATTATTTTTATAATTTTTTAATTTAGAGTAGTGTTACTTAAGTCTAAAAATTAAATTTATTTTTTAAACCCAATGATATAATAATGTATTAAAATATCTAAAACAATTTTTTTCCCTTATATTTTCTCTAATCATCCATCAATCATCTTATTTATACATAAATTAGTCTATAAAATAGATTTGTATATCATTTTCTTATGAGTTATCTAGAAAAATGAAATGAATGATTCTTTAAAGTTAATTGGATGTGGACTGGATCTAAAATAATTTTGATCCATAAATATACTATTCTGAGTAATTTTCCTGATACGTGACATTGTTGTTTTTTAAAGGGTAAATTATGTAAATGGTCTTATAATTTATACGATGTGTCAATTTAGTCCCTACTATTTTAATTTACTCGATTTTATCCATTAATTTAACAGATTGTGTCATTTTAGTCTAATAAATAACGGTTGTTAAGTTTGTTAGACGGAAAGTCTACATAATGTGTCAATTTGGTCCTTATTGTTTTAATTTACTCAATTTTGATAGGGACCAAATTGACATATAGTTTGATTTTCTGTCCATCAAATTTAACAACCGTTATTTATTTGACTAAAATAACACAATATGTTAAATTAAAGGATAAAATTGAACAAATTAAAATAATAAAGACTAAATTGATCTATTGTGTAAATTATATGAATTATTTGTATAATTTTCCTATTCTTAAATGATGAGGGAAGTATTTTCTACTCACAAAAGGTTGAAGAATTGAAGGTGGTCCACCCATCACCAAAGCTACGATTCCCAGTGATCACAGTCTGATTAATACCATCGCCGATCATCATCAAATAAGTCTGGTTCTTCCCAATGGACACATACTCTTGATACACACCAGCGGTGACATATATGAGAAAGTAGCCATTGCTGCCATCGGAGCTTCTGGGAGCTGCATTGACTGCATCAGTAATGGTTGTGAAATTAAAACTCCCATCCTGGCTCACCACCACAATATCGCTCACCGGAACCACGCCGTCGTTGCTCGTCTGAAGAACTTTTCTCCGACTTACTGACTCGAAAATCGCTTGGTGTTGGCGCGACATTTTTAACGGTAACCGGCCGTTTCTGAAGCCTATCGGCGTTTTTCCAGGCGGCTTCGATGTCTTCAAATACAAAATATTATAATAAAATGATTAAAAGATATACAACATGTACAATAATAAAACAATTAATTTAAGAAAGAATTGACATCTTAGATTTGATAATGGCCCCGTTTGGTAGAACTGTGGAAAAGTGATTATAATTTATAGCCTAACAGTTTATAGCTTACAACTGTGAACATAAGCTGATTTTTAACTTATAAATTAAGCTTCTTCTCCCCCACTCAAAGAATAAGTTATTTTTTACTTACAAAAAGCTATAAGCTGTATTATTAAGCTGAACCAAACACATCAAAATAACTTAAATTAAGCTAAAAGCTGAAATAAGCCCTACCAAATAGGGCCAATATATATATTTTTTTGAGATCCGATTCCATTAACAATTTATTTGGAATTGATTTTTTTAATAATTTATTATTGTTGATTTATTTTTTTATTTTAAAAAAATATATTTATAGGTTCAATTTGACAACATGGATCAGAAAAATAAGTAAAAAAATTCAACTAAAGAGACATTATTTTAGATCCTTGGACAGATTGGAAGAAGAAAAATTTTAACAGAAATTTGAAAAAGAAATCATGAAGGTCAAAAAAGTTTTGAAAATAATGTGGCATTTTAGGTTGATCCCAAAATGATCTTGGAGACATTTAGTTAGTGTTTTGAAACCGTTGTTTCTTCTCACATTAAGCTTCAAACGAAATCAGAAAATATTATGCAACTACAGGATTTAAGTTAACAAAAATATTAAGACATATACAACATATAAAATAAAAAACAACTAAATCAATAAAAATTTAAAAGGAGTTGGTTTAAGAAATTGAGTGGCACGTTGTTACTTACTCTTCACGTGAAGGTTTGAATGGAGTGCAGTGACTCCAAAATAAACAAAAGAGTAAAGATACAAAATGTACCAAAAATATAACATGTATACTTAAATTAAATTTAAACCACACAATACATTTCCTGTATAATTTTTTGTGTCTTAATTTTGTATCAACAAATTCAGCAGTAAAAATATAAGAGAATATGATGAATGGCTCTGCACTCTTTGGAATCTCAATGTAATCACATGTTTTTGTGTTGAAGAATGCATATATAATTTTTTTTTTATTGATTCTGTAACGGCTAGATAAATAAAAACTATATTTGATTTCTATTATTACCCACCTTCTTCTTCTTGGGAACCCAGCCTTTGGTGAAGAGAGCTAAAGAAACACTGTAAAGCTTTGTATCATTAGCTAAAGGCATTGAGAGCCCATTCTTCACACTCCAAGCTGAAGCAGTGTCTCTCAGACCATCCAAACAAGTCTGCACATTAGTTAAAATGGCACTGAGCATTGTCTGCACATCATCAGCTTCAATGCTAGGAAGGACTGAGGAATTAGTGTTGACAGTTTGGAAAGAACTTAGGAGAAAATCTAAGTTGAGAGAGGCTAGGAATCGGCAATCTTGGAGAGCTGCAATGGCAGAAGGTGTCAAGAAGGAGGAATGATGGAGATAGTTATCGATGAGAGAGATGAATTTGTGAGCAGAAGATAATGATTTGTGGACTGATATTCGACCGTAGTCGTAGACATTGGCAGAGTTGTTGTTGGTGGGAAGGACTGATCTGCAGAAGGCGGGGTATAGAGTGTCCTTGCAAGCAGTTCCGGTTGAGATTGGATTTGCAGGAGGGACATCGGCCGAAGATGGAGAGGGAATGGAAGAAGCTAGAATGAAAAATATTGTGAGAGAAGAGAAGAAGAGGTTGAAAGCCATTGTTTTGAGAATGAGAGGGTGAATATGAAGAATGTAGACTCATGGGGAGATGGCTTCATTTATATATATTAGTAGTACGTGAATAAGATAGATGGGTGAATTTGAAAATTGTTTTTGAAACAGTTAACAATACGAATATTCATGGGGAAAAAAATGGACAAAGCTTTAAAACTGTCATGAATTGTATTTTATATAATATAATACTATCGGTGAGTGCATAATGTATTTACAATTTTACATTTAATTTTTTTTGAGAAGAATGATTTATTCTTTTAATTTTGTTCGTTCAATTTAATTTCAATGGTGTGGCATTAGAGAAGGTTAAAGACGAGAGGTGTGTAGTGTAAGATCGCTTTACATGAATCTTAGCTACGTTATTAGAAGTGGGGTACTGGGTAAACAAAATTACGGAACGTAGAAGGACTGTTTTTTTTGATAATTTGACAGATAAAGAAAATGGGTTGAATATGATGGTTGATAATAGTTACTTTTTAAAGAAATTAGCAAGAAGACAAAAAATTACAAAAGTTTTAATACCTTTTGAATTGTGTGCTTTATATATAAGTATATATAATGAATAATATTATATGTATCAATTGGTATGTTAATTAGTATATTAACAGATGATGTGATATAATTTTAGAAATTTTAAGTATTTGTAATTTGTATAATGAGTGAGATCATAATTTTCAAATAATAATGCCATAACATATATTAACATACTAATTAGTACGTGTAGCACTACCAATATATAATAGATATACATAAAATAGAGGTAGAATATTTTGATTATTGCTTGAGTAATGCTACCCAAATTGAAAAATTGTAAATAAAATTAATACATATGACACATATATTTAAAGTGAGACCAAGTATTGATTTTTTTTTCATTTTAATATATATATATATATATATATATATTTTATCAATCGATAGGAGAATAATTACAAATATGAGAAATAAATACAATTACAACACATAATAAATTCCTCTTTATAGGAGTTTAACTCAATAACTCATACAAAGTGTTATACAATTATTAAACTAAATGTATAATAGAATATTTTCATTACATGATTTCAATTAATGACTCTAATAGCTAAGAACATATGATTACTTTGGTTTTTAGAGATAATTTTTCACAATTGAACCCTCTTTAAAGCAGAAGAAATTAATTTTTAAACATATTTTATTACATCATTTTGATCATAAAAATTATGTGAGAATAAAAGTTTATTTATTTTTAAAAATTATTAAATAGAATTGAGAATTTTGAAGGATTTGGGAATGAGTAAAGTCAACTTGCATGGCAATCTCAAAAGCGCGTGCATCTTTAACTTTGTTTTTTAATAAATTTCATAGCCGTAAAGAAAGGGCCAAGTTGTCTTGTCCTTAATGTGTTGTTTTATGAAACATAATCTACTTCAACTTACTTACTCTACAGGCCACAGCTTGTCTGCAGTTGGAGTTTTAGGTCTCAAAATGGGTTTTCTTTTCCAACTGTTTATTTTATAATGGGTAGATTATTAAAGAAAATAGAGTCGAATTTGTTCGTTCATAATCTAAATAGGAGGATATTGTTCAGGTTTATAGGGCACATTATGAATTATATTTTAATGATTTGAATTATTCATTTTGTAAAGTTATTCATATATATTATTTATACATAAAATTAGATCAATCTGATAATTGTAATCTATTCAATTTATCTCGTTTGTGTCTAAAAAATTAAACTACATTTTTAAAAATAGATCATTCATTTTTTTTTAAATACAATAAATTAAATAGGCTATAATTATTAGATTGACTTAATCTTTTTTGTGCAGATGATATAGATGAAGAACTTTACAAGATAAACAGTTTTGATCATTGAAATAAGACCCGTGCTAACCTAGGGGCTCTAGCCTAGTTAGTTAGCTCTTTGGCCACCAAGTATCTCTTAATGCTGTATTTGGTTGGAGAATTTAAGAAGAGATTTAGCAAGAAAAAAGAAAAAATTAGGTGAAATATTAATAAAATATACTTATATTTCACTTAATTTTACACCAATTTTTCTTTTTTCTTTCTAAATTCCTTTCCGAATCTCTCAACTAAATATAACGTAAGGGGGAGGTCTTGGATTCCACAATTAGGAGTGAGCTGGGAGGGCAAAATTTTCTTGCAAGATGTATGGTTGTGAGTTTCAACTCTTCCGATGTGCTAATCTAATAATTAATCACTAACTTTCGCTGATAAAAAAAAGATCCGTGATGAGCTCTACGAGCCTGGACATTCCTAAAAAATATATATATATATTAATTTGATAATTATAATTACATAATTTTATAATATATATATTTTTAAATAAATTATTAATTAATTTTTAAAATTGTATTTATGATTTAGTTCAAACTAAACTGACGGAGTGCAATGACGAGAAATAAGTCTTCGTCTTATGCAGTCGGTGATTGCGTTCCGACCGTGATTGGTAGGAATGTGAGACGTGCCAACTGGTATGAGCAAAACCGTAAAACCCTATACTATTACACCTTTGTTGCCTTTCTAAGCATTACTCTTAATATTTTTTATTATTTAGTTGAACAGAAAAACAAAGTAAAATATTTAATATATATATTTCATCATAGTCCCAAAATAATTTGGCAATGAAAATCCCATAAGCTAATTTTGACGAAGTTCATATTCAGCACGCAAGAATCTTTTAGCACATTAGATTTTTTCATATACATATATCCTCAAGTTCATTAATGTTATATTTGGTTGGACGATTTAAGAAGGAATTTGAGAGGAAAAAAAAAAGAAGAGAAAATGTGTGTGAAATTAAGTAAAATGTAGATATATTTTATTTACATTTCACCTATCTTTTCTCTTTCTCTTTCCAAATCTTTCCTCAAATCTCCTAATCAAATACAACGTAGGTGTATGATAGAATGCTATAATGGAGACTTAATTAGGATTTTGCTTAAAATTTTTTTGTTTCAAATGTCAATTAAATATTGAAAAACAAATATATATTCTAATTTTCAGTGTAAATTTTGGTCAGCATGTTGTCATATACTCAACTTCAAATTGGAAATGCTTTGTACCATAAAAAATAATAGAATAATTATAAATATATTTTCTGAGGTTTATTTAAAATGTGATTTGTCTTCTATGATTTTAAAAATTACATTTCGCTCCTTAAAATTTTTAATTCCATAACAAATTACTAATTTTATTAATAAATCATCAAATCAACTAACAATTTTTAATAATTTTAGAAATTCATTTTAATTAATAATTTATGTAATTTATCATCATATAGAAGAGCAATTAGAAATTTCTTTTCTTTTAGTTAATTCTGTTAAACAAATTTTTTTGACAATGTAGTAGTTGTAATTTTTCAAATTACAGGGGTAATTCATATTTTAAACAAATACTTTTTAAATCTAGAAATGCCTAAAAGAGATAATTGAATGATAATTAGAGAATATGTGAAAGATAGAGTTATCTTACATATGTTAATATGCTATCACATTATTGAATTTGAGAAGTGGTCTAATTTTTAAATAGTAATAACTCTTTAATTAAACCACCCTGTGTTGGAGAGCTCCCTATATTTTTGGAAATTTTCTATATTATTTGTAATCTTATATATAAGGGACACTCTCTAATGCGTTGGGATCCTCTAGAGTGAGATGGTAGAGTGATCTTCTAGAGTGAATTTATGAGGGCGCAACACCTGTCCCACTAATAAAACCAAGGGTGGAGATCAATTCCTCACCAAAACGACGTCATTTTGGTGGGAAAATTAAAAAAAAAAAAGGGTGACCAGAAAAACGAAGAGAGAGAGAGAGGAGATCACTCTACCATTTTACTCTTGAGACCTCATGTGACCCCCAAGGATCTACCACAGGGGAAGCTCTTGTTACACAATTTGCACCATGTTTAAGCTCTTGATCTTCTTCCATTGATTAGAAATAGAGAAACAGATCAGAAGAAATAAAAGAAAGTTCAAATCTGAAATCTGAATTTATTTATTTTTTCCGAAAGTTTTCTGAGATACCCATCTCAGATTTCATTGAAAATTTAAGATTTGAGGTAGAGATTGGAGAATAAGCAAAGAGAGAGAGAGAAGTAGTGAAGATGTTGAGTGTAGCTGTTGGGTAGTTGAAATTTGAAGAATCAAACTGTAGCATAGAAACAAAACAAAGCATGGTCCTTCAAATTTGTGAGGAAGATAACTCTTTGAAATCTATTAGAAAAAACTGTTTGAAAAAAAGTTGGGTTAGGAAAAAAGAAAAAAAAATAGAGAGCATGGTCCATGATATATACTATTCATTTGAGTGAAACCAAAAAAAAAAACCCAAATCAGGTTTAGAACAGGAATAAAAATAGAGCATTGTATATCTAAAGCATTCATTTGGTTTTAAGGTTTAGAACAAGAAATAAACAATAAACATTGATCATATCAGGAAATAAACATTGATCATAAACAATAAACAATAATGTGTTTGGTAACGTTTACGTTTTCAGTTTATATTTACAAAAATTTTATGAACTGATTTTTGTTTATTTTTTGTTTATTTTTAGAAAAACATAAACTACAAATGCGTTTGGTAATTGACAAAATGCTTAAAAAATTTTAAAAATATAAAAAAGAGTGAGAAATGGCAAGTGGCGGCGGAAGACAGTGGTAGAAAGTGATGACGGTGGGTGGTGGGTAGCTGGTGGTGGTGGGTGGTGGCGGATGGGTGGTGGTGGTGGTAGTGGGTGGTGGTGGGTGGGTGGGTGGTGATGGTGGCGGGTGGTGGGTGGTAGCGAGTGGGTGGCGGTGGTGGTGGTAGTGGGGGGTGGTGGCAAGTGGGTGGCGGATGGAGGGTGGTGGTGGGTGGTGATGGTGGGTGGGTGGTGGGTGGTGGTGGTGGTAGTGGTGGGTGGTGGTGGCAGGTGGATGGCGGTTGGTGGTGGTGGTAGGCAGGTAGGTGACGGTAACGGATAATGGGTGGTGGTGGCGGATGGTGGTGGCAAGTGGGTGCCGGATGGCGGGTGGTGGTGGTGAGTGGTGGCGAGTGGGTGGTAAGTGTGATGATGGGTGGGTGGGTGACGGTGGCGGGTGGTGGGTGGTGGTGGTGGTAGTGGCGGCGGGTGGTGGTGGCGGATGGGTGGCGGATGGCGGGTGGTGGTGGCAGGTGGGTGGTGGTGGTGGTGGTAGTGGCGGGTGGTGGTGGCGGATGGCGGGTGGTGGTGGCAGGTGGTGGTGGTGGTGGTGGTGTGGTGGTGGGTGGTGGCGGCGGGTTGGTGGTGGTGGCTAGTGGTGGTAGGTGATGGATGATGGTGGCCGGTGGGTGTGAGTGGTGGTGGCAAGTAAGTGGCGGGTGGTGGATGGTAGTGGCGGGTGGATGGCAGGTAAGTGGTGGGTGGTGATGGTGGTGGCGAATGTGTGGCAGGTGGGTGGTAGTGGCGGGTGGTGGTGGTAGGGGGTGGTGAGTGGGGGTGGCAGGTGGTGGTGGGGAGTGGGTGATGGGTGGTGGTGGCGGAAGACGGTGGTGGAAAATGGTGACGGGTGGTGGCTAGTGTTAGGTGGTAAAAAAAAAAAAAACTCAAAACTCAAAACGGAAACACATTTTTTGTGTTTTTATTTTTTTGCCAAATTTATAAACTGAAACCACTGATTTATAAATCAAAAATTTTACCAAACAAGTTTTTATTTGAGTTTTTAAAATTTTTGTAAATATAAACAGAAAACTGAAAACGTAAGTGTTACCAAACGGCACCTAAACATTGATCATAACAGGAAATAAACAATATACTATCCATTTGAATGGAAAAAAAAAACCCTCAAATCAAGTTTAGATCATGAAATAAAAACAGAGCATTATATATCTGAAACTTTCATTTGGTTTTAAGGTTTAGAACAGGAAATAAAAAATAAACATTGATCATATCCAAAAACCCAAATCAGGTTGAACAAGAAATAAAAAAATGCTCATGGAACGAGAAATAAAAATAAGTCCCAAATCAGCCTGAAGACCTTCTCAATTCAAAAACCCAATAAACATTGATCATATCAAAAACCCAACAAACATTGATTATATCAGAGATAGAAAATCCCAATATCAGAGGACACATAGCCATTGGAGTTCTTCTCTATCTCCGGCATACTCTCCTTCTCTCCCGGCAACCCCACCCCACCCCACCCTTCCCCTTCTCCTCTCTCTTCTTCTCCTTCTTCTGCTGCCAAGCCAGAGAAGAAGACCCTTCTCTTCACTTTTTTTTTTTTTAAATTCCCTCCACCAAAACGACGTTATTTTTGTGAGGAATTGATCTCAACCCTTAATTCTATTAGTGGGACAGATGTCACACCCTCATAAATTCACTCTAGGAGATCACTCTACCATCTCACTCTAGAGGATCTTAACGCCTCTCTAATTGTTATGTCATAGTTGTTATTAGATATTTGGATGATATGCATTTGAAAACGATGAAACAAAATCTTTTAGATAAGCAATACGAACTACAATATCATTAACTCGCATGCTTTGCTTTGAGGCGGTTATAGAATGGTGATTCACACACCACTTTGCTAATTAATGTCGGCATAAAAGCTTCCTAAATGATAATTCATGCATACTAATTACGATTAATTAAGTTTGTTTACAAGTTTGTCCTTAAATATTTTAATCCCAGTTAGGGTTGCTTGCGGTTCTGTTGCGGCCAGAGAACCTTCAATCCGCCATCCATCTGTAGGATTGACGGATTGAAAAAAATCAATCCGCATCCATCCGCTGGATTGATGGATGCGAATTGAGCGGATTGGCAGATGGATGCGAATCAGATTGGCGGTTTAAACTTTTACAAATTTTAAACATAATATAACTTGTCAACATTTTTTTTTTTGATAACAATCCAACTCAACATAATCAAAAGATTATCACGTAAATTGTCAAATACCAATAATAAATATATATAAGAAAACCATGCATTGTCAAAACTATTTTATTACTTTTTTTTTATTAAAAACGATTTAATTTGATTTTTTTAAAAAAATAACAAAATTAAACCTTATATTTTTTATACAAAAATACTAAATATCAACACTTGTCATTTGATAAAAGGATTTCCAAATTGAAAACACAACAGAATATTTAAATTTTTTTTCAATTGAAAATACAAATAGAATATCTAAACAAATTAAAAACACAAAATCTTACAAATTACTAGAGGTGTTCACGGTTTGACGGTTCAGTTACGGTCAAAAGAATCTCAAATTCGTCATCTGTTCAAAATTAGACAGATTAGAAAAAATCAATCCGTAACCGTCCGCTCGTCTCACGCATCCATCCAAAATGTGGCAGATCGGTTCAATTCAATCGATTTAGACGGATCGAAATATCTGCTGCTTATCCTTAATCTCAGTATCCCAAATTACCTACAACTATTAAAAATTTTCACATTTTAAAATTTTTACATGATTTAATACTTATACATAATTGACAATCATATATTTGAAATGACTTTTTAACCTCCTCAATTTTGCAGTGTAGCTGCTGTGATTTGGTTAAAATGAATCCTCTAATTTCTGATAAATTTCACAATTTGTTGATAAATTTTACACAACAAAACATCATGTGTACATAAAATGTATAAATAATAATAATAATAATAAAAATAAAATTTGTGACATGATAAATATCATTTTTCATATGCCAATTTTATCAATAATTTTTGTAATTTCAAAATAAAATAATTTCTGATAATGTGCGATCCATATAATATACAGTAATAGATGACTTTGACTGCACGACGTTGACTGTAAAAACGCGCAGTACATGCATGACCAAGAGACCAAAAAGGGTTTTGTTTTTATATATTGACTTAAAAAACTGATAACGATGCTCAATGTGAAAGGGGGAAGAAAGTTATATATCTCTAGATACCAAGTAGTCTTTACCTTTGATGTAGGGTAGGGCTGAATATAGGGTTATTTGATTCTCACTATTCGTCTTACCCGACCTTCTCTGTATATGTATGGATGATTTTGCAAATATAATAAGGTAGGGTGCGATTTGAAATATTTCAAATTTTCGATTTGCGGGTAGGTTGCGAGTTTGACCCGCAACCCGCCACAACCGCCCGCACTATATATATATTTTTTGGAAAAACCTGGACCGTTCATTTACTTGGAAGAATTTGCAACTTCCATTATATGTTCTGTATTTGTTTTACTTAATTGACTTCAAGTCTTACATAAGTTGCACTTTGGTTAATGATTTAAATGATTCAAAGTACTTTTTTTTAACTTATTTATCCCCCCTCCCAAAAAAAAAAAAAAAAGAGTACATTTTTTTTGAACTGGTTTTTATGTTTGATCAACACAATGCTCTCATATTACAAAATATAAACTATGCAAATCATGGATGTTAAATTAATGGGTGACATAAGTGACAATTCCATTCAACCTGTAGGCAGTCTCAGTGCTAGGGTTTAAATGTGTGGAGTTAAAATTAAACAATATTTATGTTAATTTTTAAAGGAAAAAATTCAAACCGCAAATCGCCCGCAACCGCCCGCACATCCGCAAATCTTATCTGCACAAACCGCAAATCGCACTGTGAGCGGTTGCGGTTTGACTTTTTTTCAAACCGCATAGATGCGGGTAGGTCAAAACCGAACCGCAAATCACACAAATCCGATCCGCGAGCACCCATCTGATTTCTGAACCATTAGTCAACAATCTATAATTCTTTGGCCCGTGAATTTCAATAAAAGTTAAAATTAAAAAAAAAAAAGATTTTATGAAATATAAATTGTATTTTATTCACATTTTACTTACATTTTTTTTTTTAACTTTTTAAATGTCTACTCAAATGCATATTCTAAACACAGTCTATCCATACATACATGTGCACACGAAAAAAAATGAAAACTGTAAAAAAAAAATCGGCTGATATATATTTTTGTTTCAAAAAATTTGTAAATATGTTATAATTTTTTTTTATTAATTCTTATAATTATAAAAAGAAAAATGATTTGTGGCACTAAAACTGCTGGCACTAATGACACTAATTTCCTGTTTTGATAACTTGTTTTTTTTTTTTTTTTCTTACCTGATATAGAAATTAGTGCCATTAGTACTCAATAAATTAGTGCTACAAATCACAACCGTTATAAAAAAGTGGATTCCAGTTGTTTAGACTTGACTGCATGACGTGCACTGTAAAAAGCTCAGTACATGCATGACCAAGAGATCAAAAATAAAAGGATTTTGTTTTTACATATTGACTAAAAAGTTGATAACGATGCTCAATTTGAAAGGGGGATGAAAGTTAATATCTAGAGATACCAAGTAGTCTTTACCTTTGATGCATGGCTGATTTCTGAACCATTAGTCTCTATAATTCTTTGGAGCATGAATTAAAAATTAAAAAAAGTAAAAAATATATATATATATATATAATGTAAGTTATATTTTATTCATATTTTACTTACGTTATTTTTAAAAAAATTTAAATCTATATTAAAATACATATTCTAAACACAGCCTAATTATACATATATACACATGAAAAAAATGAAAATTGTAAAAAAAAATTTGTTTGATATATATTTTTGTTTCAAAAAATTTGTAAATATGTTATGAATTTTTTATTAATTCTTGTAATTATAAAAAAGTGGATTTCAGTTGTTTAGATTTTTTTTTTTTTATTTTATTTTTTTCATTTCTTCCTCCTTTCCCCACCCTATCTAGCCACCAGCAATCACTTGGTGACCTCCTCTGACAATCACCTCCGATCATTACTTCTGACCACTGCCAACCACCTCTAATAGCTGGCATCATCTTCCGAGGTTTGTTACCATTTTTTACCATCAACAATCACCTCTGGTTCCCATGCCCCACAGCCGAAAACCACCTCTTAACACCTTGTGGCCTAAAACACCTCCGGCTATCATTTCTAATGGTCGGCAACCACTTTCGACTACCCCACCACCTCCCACCAGCAACCAACTTGTTTTGAAAAATTAGTTCTTAAAACACAAGTATGTATTAAACATATTTTAAATTTTCATTAGATCAAAATTAAACATAAAATTAATATGTTTAATATTTTCCGTGAGTAAAAAATAATAAACTATAAACATTATCAAACGGTACCTAAACATACAAAAAAAAAAAAATTGTATAATATGATGTGATAATGACATTATTGTAATTATGAATCATAGCAAATGAATTTTTCATTTTCAATTAACATTTATAATGAGACACATCATTTTGTATACAAATTTTATTTGTATGACATTCTTCCAATGAAAATTCAAAAAAATAATTGCAAATCAAATTGAAAATATATATTCTTGGGAAGTAATTCGAAATTTTTCTATCAAAGTCATATATTAATGAGTGAATGTTTGAATTCAAAACCGCGTTACTATTGCAATATATAAAAAATAAAGACAGTGGTGGTGGTAAGCTCAGGTTGGAAATTGGGATAGCTTCGAAATAGAGCCGTTAACAGACTGGCAATTTTTTGCGTAAATGATTTCTCGTTAATAATAAATATCGATTCAAGAATCAACTCTTCCTCATTGTGTGGTGATTATGTTATATTCTCTCCAATTTTATAATTTTTATGTGTCATTTAATTATATTTATGCTTGCATTTTGTTAACAAATGCCAAAGACAATTTTATTAAAAATAATGTATTGTGTGAAGAAAAATCTACCGAACTAGATGAGTTGGATGAGCAAGATTTTCTAGTGAATTTTGACAACTCTCAAGTATATAGCCTACAGTCACAAACACGAAGAGTCCTTATCTTATTCCTTTATAGAGCCGGTCCCTGGACAAAGCGAGCAAATCAATCAATTTGAGTCACCATATTTGAGCCAAAAAATAGGGCCTCATCTAAAAATAATTTTTTTTTATAAATGGTTTACACAAAAGATTTTACAAAATAAACGATTTAAATCATTGAAAAAAAAAATATTGAAAGACGACCGTGGTCAGCCTCACGGATCCGAACCCTCATTAAAAATTTTGAGATAGATTACAAATATATTCCTTAAAATCCGGATTGTCCCTATAGTTTTAAAAATTAGAAATACTCCACCGTTTATTTTTTAATTTAACTGAATTAATAGAAAAAATAAAATTTATAACTACTCTGATATACAACAGAATTATCAAAATTGTTAATTAAAATATATTTATGACATTATTTAAATTATTAATTTACTTGGAGATTTATTGATAAAATGAATAATTTGTTATACGAATACAATTTTAAAGAGACAATATGTAATTTCAAAAATCAAAATGAGCGATTTGTATTTTAAACAAATCTAATAAACGTATTTATAATTTATCCTAAATTTTTATTAACCAATGCCTTTGACATTTATATATAAAATAATATAAATCCTACGATGAATTGTGAAGAGTCTTGGAAGGATCATTTAATGGAATATGCAAATTGCATTTAAGTAGGAAGCATGAAGCCTCTACCAGATACAAGCATACGAGCATGGTGGTGGTGTTAAGGTTATCTTTCTTATTATTATTATTGAAGAGAGTGTGCCTTGGGTTTGAGACTTTTTGACTCTGGTGGCAACTATGAATAATTTACAGACGTGTTATAGAGGGTGTGGATTGATTGAGAGCTCAAGAAAGTCAAAACTTAATGGAGGAACCCCACAACTATGTTTCCTTTACTAGTCTTCCCAGAATTCTATGTTCATCCAAAAGTGTTCCATGTCAATACCTACTCCATTTCTTTTTCTGAAAAAATGTTATGTTTATTTGGTTTTACTATTCCTATTCATCATGTGATGTGGTATAGTCCATGTGGTGGGGAGTCAATATCCTAAGGTCGGACTAGCCCTAAAGAATAGGTCTAAACTCGAAAGGGCAGTGCCCTATCTCCTCTCAAGCCCAAAAGAGGGAGCAGCTCACATAAAGAAATAGATCAAACGAACAGATAAATGGTGAATTACGTTAATGGTCTCTATAGTTTGGGTTTTATGTCATTTTAATTTTTGATTTTTATAATTGTGACACATTTGATGTTGAATTTTGAATCTTGATCAAAATAAGGACAATTGAAGATACCATTTGATTTTTTAAGAGCAAAACCGTTAATTTGATAAAATATAATTAATTTGACAAAAATAAATGTCAAAAAAATATTTTGGAATTTTTTAAAATTATTTCTACCCACTAAAGATAAAATTATGTAAAATTGATAAATTTTTAGACATTTATTTATTTACTTATTTTACCAAATTAATTTTTATTATTTGTTTGGATGATAATTATATAATGGGTGGTTATTTTTGTTGAATAAAGATTGGGACTCCCTTTCCCTCACCCCCTTTTGACCCCCTTTCTTTTTGATTGGTCACTTTTTCTTTTTCTTTTTCTTTTTTTTTTTTTTTTTTTCCCCTCCTCCAATCACCACCCGCCACGTGTGTGTGGGGTGGTGGCGGTTGAAGTTTGAGGGGGTCTAAATCACTGCTGATTTTTGTTTTCATTAAATTAGTTTCTATTTTTTCAAAGGTCAAATATGGCGACAATTTTGATATCATTATTAAACCAATCCATTAAATCAAAAAAAATCCAAAACTAAAAAATTTTATATATTAAATGTATCGATTACACATTAAAAGTTTAACAACTACCCATTATATAATCATCATCTAAACATATAATAAAAATTAACTTGGTAAAATATATATATAAATAAATATGTCTAAAATATTTATCAATTTTACATAATTTTATCTTTGGAGTGTAGAAATAATTTTAAAATTTTAAAAAATAATTTTTTGACATTTGTTTTTGTCAAATTAGTTTATATTTTATTAAACTGACGATTTTATCCTTGAAATTAAGCAATTGTATCTTCAATTGTCATTATTTGAAACAAGATTCAAAATTCAGAATCAAATGTGTCACAATTAAAAAGTCAGAGATTAAAATGATACGAGCCCCAAACTATAAGGATTATTAGTTTAATTTGCCCATAGATAAATGACATCGCCCTATAAATGACAAACTGTCAATTTGGCGTCATTAAATATTAAAGGATAACAGTATAAATAGAAGTGAGAAGTAACATTCATGGTATGTAACAATATTAATTTAAATAAATTCTTCCTTCTCCCATCAAATACTGACTTGATTGTGACTTGATTGTTAGAGCGTAACAATAAATAAGTTGAAATTTTTTTAACAATTTTTTTTGTTTGTCAAAAAAAAAAAAAAAAAACCTCTAAGTCAATAATTTTTTAGTGCATTTTGAATATTGGCACAAAAAAAAAAAAGAAGTTATGTGACAAATCAAACATGTTAAACTTTTGTAACAAATCATGAAATGTTGCACCAAAAAAATTTACAATTTATTCTAAATTAAAAAAATATAATTATAAAAATTAACTTTTAGGTGATACCAAGCATACCCTATATCAAAGATTGTTGCTACGTGGTTTAAGGGTGAAATTAAAGGGTTTGCAAGCCTATTATATAAAAACTTAGTACAAAGAATCTTGCTCTATTAGTAAAAGAATCTTGCTTCATTCGGACCGGTCCATAGGCCAAAATGAGAGAGCTTTTCATTGGGCTTTCAACTTTATTCAATTTAAAATCCCAAAGTGCAAAAGTGTGGGTCTCTCTTTGCCTTTATCTTGGGTTAGTTAGTTATTAGTACACACTACACTCAACTTTGGAGATTGGACATTTTAACTTATGAAAGATGTAACATTCCCACAAACAAATGTCTATACTCAGCAAAAAAAAAAAAAAAAAAAAAAAAATTTGTTTGGTTGTGCTTTTAAAAAAATTGTTCCACGAATTGTTTTGAAATTTTATTTTATGATTTTTTCCTAGGATAAATTGCACGAATTTTTTCTAAAGTTTGAAGAAAATTTATTAAGTTTTATAATTTTGACATAATTATACTCATATTATATTTAATAAAGTTAAAGTAACTGAAAATAATACAAATGTTGTAAACATACAGATAAAAAGGTAATATATAACAAACGAATTATTGATGGAAATAAGACTCTCAGTGTCATGTAGAGTAAAACCTTAAAAAAATTCTAATATAATCATGTCAAATTTATAAGATTTACTTCTTTTTTTTTTTTTTAAACCTTAGAGTATCTCCAATGGTTTGCCATTGGAGCTGCTATTGCCATAATTTGGCAGCTAGAGATGAAAAGTGTGCTCCAATGGTTGGATATAACAGCTGCCAAATTTATCAAATGCCACAAATTTTGGCACCTGCCATAACTGCCAACTCATTAGGAAAAACCTCCCCCCCTCCGATCATTTTTGCAGAACTAAACACAAAAATTGGTGTGTTTGAGATGACTGGCCAAATGTCCGAACACATCAGTTTCTGTGTTTGGTTCTGCCAAAATGACATCTGACTATTAGAGCAATATTGCTATAATTTTACTATTTTCTACTATTCATTTTCAAATTATAGCAATGGCAATACTATTAAAGTATCAATAATGATAGAGAGCTCTAATTTTAAAACTTTAAAGAGAGCTCTAATGATGTGACAAGAGAAGAAAAAAAAATATAGGCACATACATCACATCACATGTAGGCCCCACTCCTTATCACATCACTAAAGTTTTTTTTAGAGCTCCAAAATTAGAGCTCTTAATCTTTATTATTATAGTTGCTATTGGAACAACAATGATTCATCCCACTAAAAACACCACCACTAATAGCTCTAATGCATTAAAAAAGTAAAAAAAATACAACTCCAAGACCAAAACATCATATCATTACTGGCGGGACCCACTGCCAACTAATTAGTGGGAGCACTAATTAGTGCTCCCAAGCATTTTTCGCTATTGGAAATACTCTTACGGGAGGTCATTGTTATTCATTTATTTTTTAAAATAATTTGGTTTTTAAGAAACATCAAAAAAGCTATTTGGTATGTAAACCCAAAAAAAAAAAAAAATGTTAAATGTTTTCAAGCTTTTAATTATTTGTATTTTTTTAAAAAAAACAAACAAAAACGAAGGAAATAAACACAACTAGGCAAGGTTAAAAGTGATATGTGGACAAAACAATAATAAATTCTTTATTTTTTTTCCCTAAAAAATATTTGGGTAAATAGGGAACAAGAAATCTAAGTGGTCATACCAAATATTAATTTGCATACCGTCGGAGCGTGTTTAAAGTTTATTTTCATTATTCGAATGGTTGGTATTATAAGGTTAGTTGAATAAATTATACATAAAAAAAATTAGATCAATTTGACATCTATAATTCCATAACAAGATAATATTTATTTTAAAAGAAATAAACGGTTAATATAATTTTAATATTTTAAAAAAAACAATTAAGACTAATTATAGAGTTATGTGTATATCCGATTAACATGAATTTTTTTTATAAAAAATATACTCGGCAAATCCTACAATATAAGCAACTCAAATTATCCAACAAGGCCCAGGACATGAAACAAGGGGGCATCCTGTGCCTAACAAACATAACACGGTACTGTGAGGGCTCATAGGTGTCCCGAGCCCATAACGTTGATCCGAATAGTTTATATTATTGGGTTTGTCGAGTAAATCATTCATGAAAAAATTCATAATAATTGTCAAAACAAAACAACATTTATTTTTTAAAAATAAACGATCAAAATAATTTTGATAATTTAATTTAAAACAGTTAAAACTTGATCATCAAATTACACATGTCCGATTACCTTGGTTTTTTTAATGAATAATATACTCAATAAATTTTGCAATATAAACAATTTAAATAATTAAAATAAGGCATTGGCTTCCCTCCAGTCCGATACTGGAGGGTGCTGTTAGGCCCATGGGGCCATCATGGTTCCGTTTCGATAATCCGAACTGTTCAATATATAAAACTCGTCGAGTACTATATATTTGTAAAAAATCACGTTGATCGGATATTAATAATTATGTGATCAAATCAGTTTTGTATTAAAAAAATAAACAGTTGATAGAAATCTGATCCGATGAAATAGTTATCGATATCCAATAAACGTGATTTTTTATAGACATATAATACTTAACTAATTCTATGTATTAAACGGTTCGAATTATCAAAACAAAATACATAATAAATCTGCACGAACCCAACAACACTTTCCAATCTAATCTAAAACTGAGAAAAGCCAGACCCTTAAAATAAATTCGGGACAAGTCCCATTAAACCTCACAGCAAGCATGGCGCATTGCGGGTCCATCAGGACACATACTCATGATGCTGTGCTGTGCATGCTGTGCCACAAAGCTACTGTGTGGCACAGCACCGACCCAATTCCGCATATGTTGAGAATGGATCATGTCATGCGTAGTAAAGAATAGAGGATCATCATGACTACAATTCTTCAAAGCAGATCAGGGCCATCCAAAGTCACCGTCCGTGGGCCCAAAACCCACAAAGCACTTCTTTTCTCGTGCTGCGGCTGTCAACTTTTCATTTTGGAATCCAAAGAACAAATCCAATCCAATCCAATCCAACTAATTACTTCCCATCATCTACCTTCTAGATATAGCAAATGCTAATAATGCCTGTTATTATTGGTAATGAGATGAAATACATATATATATATATATATTTTAGGGTTGTTTTTTGAAATTTACAAAATAAATAAATAAAGGTGAATTACACTAACACCCCTTAAAATTTTTGTTTAATACAAATTTTTCCATCACGTTTGAAAAATTATATTCTCGTCTCTAGGATTTATAATCTCATTACAAATTACCCCTGGAATGCTGATGTCATGCACTAAAATTTTTGAAATGACTATTTTATCATTTTTCTTACCATTTCTTCTTCTAATTATTATGATTATATTTTATAATTTTTCATCATTAAATTCTACTTGAACATATTCTCATTCAGTGATGATATACAAACATAAATTTTATATAAATTTTTCAAACACAATGAGATAACTTGATGGTGACCTTTTATTTTAAAACAAAATACTTATAAATATGATTTACATTTACAACAATATCACTATCACAATATTTTTATGATATTTTTTTTATAACTTTCATATATGAATAGAATTTTTCATTTTTATTTTCACCATCATTTTTCTTTCTCTTCTATTCACCCACATTTATTACATTATTATCAAATACCGTCATTCATATTTATTACAGTATTACTGATTTTTTGTATTTTTATATTTTTTATATTTGGTAAATTTTAAAAAAAAAATCACAAAATATTATATTTGTTAAGTATATCTAAATTAGGTGTATCTAAAAAATAAAAAAATTGCTTAAAATATTTTTAAAAATTCAGTAAAAATAAAAAAAAACAAAAAATAAAAAATCAATTTTTCATGTGAGTGAAACTAAAAAATATTATTATTGTTATTTCTCTTGAAATGAAATGAACAAAATATCAATATTATTTCATTATTTTATATTTACAAAAGTTAAGAGAAAAATATGTCATTTTAATTTGACAGGATAGTAAGTATAATTTTTCAAATATGAGAAAAAATTTATATTAAATAAAAATTTTAGAGGGTGTCAATGTAATTTACCCATAAATAAATAAAGATGAATTCAGACAACGAAGATTATGGGTCTCGTGGTCTTATTACCAGAGGAATGATACTTGCACTCATTAATAATGATAACACTCTTTAACTTTTAACCTCACAAAAAAATTAAAAAAATAAAACAACTTGCGCATAAATCCCATCACTTTGACATAATATTCACTTAATATTATGTCTATTTAATATATTTGTTGATATTCTTATCTTAATATTATTGTTGAGTTGAAATAAAGAATGTAATCTACTTCATTTACTATAAAATAAAAAAATAAAAAAACTATTGTAACGTGTCTTATTTTTACTCAGATTTACCTATAATGGATACAATAGAACCAACTTTTCAAGCATGGTATCAATGGATGAATAACATATTGGATATATTACACTAATATTTTTTGAAATTTGAAAAAAATACAAGTAATTCATATATTTGATATAAAAATGACAAATTACATTATTAGTTATTGTATTAGCTCGTGTCATTTTGATTCCTATAATGTCAATTGGATCAATTTGACCTAGAATTTTAAATTTTATTTCAAATTAGTTCAATTACTTTTGTTAGCATTTTCTTATGACAGATGTGCACACTAGTGGCATGTGTGATATTTTTAAGAGCAAAATTGTAAAGTTGATTAATTTAGTGACTTAATCTCAACTAATTCAATGAAAGTTTTCTGTTAAGTATCCTAACGACGTTATCAATTGGATCAAATTTATACAAAATATAAAATTAAAAGTTAAAATTAAACTAATTGAAACTATAAAGTCTAAAATGATACAAATATAAAAATATAAGGAACACCGATATAATTTATTTTAAAATAAAACTCAACAAAGATTAAGTTTATCTACCCTGTCATTTTTTAGGTTGCTTTCAATAATCTCTACCCTTATTCACTCTGGCCCTTACTTTTAAATTATAAATAAACAACATTTTCAGTCATTCACTTCTACTAAAAAATCATTTTCAGTCCTTCTATTATTGTAAGGTCCACTCTCTAAAGCAACCATAAAGACCTTATATATAGTTGGTTTGGGAAGGGGATGATTTTTTATTTTTTAGTTATTTTAGTTTAGGATTAAAAAATTTTCGTTTGGATAGTTTTTATTTTTATTTTTTTGACTTTTTACAAGAGAAAGAATGTAATGATTATGAGTTGAATGTAACATTTTATCTTATTAAGCTAAAAAGCTTATTTTATCTTTTTATGACTAAACTAACCCTAAATCCAACCAACCCAAGTTGCCAAACGAAGGCATAATTATGTTGTCCTCTAAAACAATACACAAATAAAATTGATGATTTTTACCATTTAAGAGTTTGTTCAGAAAGGGGGTTGACTTCTTAATTTTTTGGTTATTTTAACTTGAGATTAAAAAATCTCGTTTGAGATAGAATTTTTGACTTTTTGTGAGAAAAAGAATGCAATAATTATGAGTTAAATGTGTCATTTTGTCTTATTAAATTAATAAATTTATTTTATCTTTTTATTACTAAAATAGCTCCAAACCCAACACAACTCAATTTGCCACACGAAGGCTAAACCAATCATGTTCAATTTAGGTGTCGTTTGGCAAACTTTACTTTTTGACTTTTTTGACTTTTTTAGACTGGGACTTTTTTGTTAGTTTGGTTTTCTTGTTTGGTTTTTTTGCATTAGAATCGCCCTCCACTTAGAAATGATACTTTTTTGACTTTTTGTTTGTATATGGGTCAATTTGATAATTTTGCATCAAAAGTCAAGTGTTTTATCATTTTGTAATTTTGTAACTTTTTTTTGTCCTTATATGCTTATTTAGTCCCAATATATTTACCAAACAATCCTATCCAAAGGTAGCTTCATCATAAGATTAGCTAAACTGCCGTCTAGGGCTTACAAATTGTTTTTAAAAAAAATATTTAAGCTTTGTTTGACATGTCATGTTTGGACTAAAATAGTCATAAAAAAGGTAAAATAAACTTTTTAACTCAATAAGCCTCCGTTTGGGAAGTGGTTGGCTTTTTGACTTTTTTGGCTATTTTAGCCTGGGGTTAAAAAGCCTGGTTTTGGAAGGGTTTTTAGCTTTTTTGACTTTTTTTGTGAGAGAAAGAATGTAATGATTATGAGTTAGATGTGAAATTTTGTCTTATTAGGCTAAAATAGCCTATTTTGTCTTATATGGCTATTTTAACCCAAAATTTGCTTCCCAAACGGAGATAAAATATAACATTTAAATCATAATCATTTTATTTTTTTCTCATAAAAGTTAAAAAAGCCAAAAAGTCTATCTAAAATAAAGTTTTTTAGCGCCAGGTTAAAATAGTCAAAAAATCAAAAAATCAAAAAACCAACCCACATCCTAAACGAAAGCTTAGTGCTTGTTTGACATGAACTAGAAAAGTATATTTTTTTTGTATGAATTAAGACTGGTAGCTCGAATATTTGGCTCGAATCTGTGAGGAAGAGGGAAGAGGGAGAGAAGAGAGGAAGAAGAGGGAGAGGGAGAGAAAGAGAGATGCAGAGGGGAAGAAGAGGGAGAGCGAGAGGATCGTCGCCATCGTCGATCGTCGTCACGTTCCACCATCGTCGATCGTCGCCGATCGTCGCCCCAGCCCCGCCGCCGCTCCGTCGTCGTCCTCGTCGAAGCAGAAGCTCGTCGTCGCCCCGCCTTTCGCAGCAGCTCACCCCGCCTCCTCCTCCTCCCCCTCCCTCCTCCTCCTCCTCCTCCTCCAGCCGATTTTATGGCCCCCTCCCCTCCCTCCTCCTCCTCCTCCTCCTCCCTTCTCTTCCCTTCTTCTTCCCTTCTTCTCCCTTCTCGTTCTGCAACAAAAACCAGGGGAAAAAAAAAAAAAAAAGGGGGTCAAAACGACGTCGTTTTGACCCCTCGAGCCAAACTCGAGCCAGACTTTCGAGCTACGAATCATGGTTGTTTTTGTATATATACATTTATTTGGATTACATCTATCAACATCTTCTCTCCACTTTTTTATCCATTTTCTCTATTTTTTTACATATTTTTTTTTAATTATAAAATGTCAACAAATGTACTTATTTAAAACATTTCAAACATCTATTGAGGCCTTAACTTTTGAAAATTTAGTTAGATAAAAACCTCATTTGATATTAGTTTAAGTTGTCGTTTGGTAATAAGTCATTTTAATTGACTTTTCATGTATTTTAACTTAGGATTAAAAATTTGCTTAGATTGATTTTTTGACTTTTATGAGAGAAAAAGTAAAATGATTATTATTTAAATATAATATTTTGTCTTATTAATTTTTTAACATATTTTATCTTTTTATAATTAATTTAACCAAAAAATCTATTGCCAAACAAAGCCCAAGGCTTTAAAAAATTTTGAACCACTATCCTATTTGTTTCATAGACTAAAAAAAAAAAGTGTTTGATTTGAGTTTTTTGAATTAAATTTTTTGAAAATTGAGATTACGTTTTGTAAATATGATTTGAGAATATGAGTTATATTTTAAGTTTGTGAGTTGTGGAATTATAATTTGAGTGTAGAAAATTTGTTTGGTTATGTTTTTTGAATAGAGTTTTGAATTGAGTGTAGAATTGAGTTTTGAAAATTTGATTTGACACGTGAAGTAAGGAAATTTGTTTGGTTATGTGTTTTGGAAAGAGTTTTCAAAACTTAATTCAAATTATTATAACTCATAACAAAACACACTACTTTCACACTATTGAAAATTCTGATCAACACTCATAATCAAACTCTTTTTAAAATTCAATTAAAAAAATTATTATTAACAGAAAATAACATTAATCAATTTTTTAATTGAAAATACTACAAAGGAAATAATTTTTTTTCAAAATAAATATTCAAAAAATTTAAATCATAAATATTTAAATAATTTAAATAATCTAAAAAATTTAATAAGTAAAAAATTAAAATAAATATTCAAAAAATTAAAATCGTAAAAATTTAAATAATTTAAATATTCAAAAATTTAAATAATTTAAAATGTTAATATTTTAAATTTAAAAATAGCTCTACATACAAATCGTAACCAAACACATAAAACAAAACTTAATTAAGAAATTATTTTTAAAACTCATAACCAAACACATAACTCGAAACTCCATACTACTTTCACAATTCTACACTCAAATCGTAACTAAATACATAACAAAAAAATTAAAATATTTAAAAATATTTTTATAAAATAGAGTTTGAATTTATTTTTATAAAATATTTAAAAAATTAAAATCGTAATATTTTGAAATTAAAATATTTAAAAATATTCAAAAAATTAAAAAATTAAAAAAATCGTAACATATTTAAATATTTAAAATATTTAAAAAATTAAAATATTGATTTGAATTGAGTTTTGAAAAGAGTTTTGAATTATGTATTTGGTTATGAGTTTTGAAAAGTAATGATTATGTTTTGAATTGAGTTTTGATAAATGAGTGTAGAATTATGATTTAAAAGCTCCAAACAAACAACACACTCAAATCAATGGGTAGAATTATATTTTGAGAGGCTTACCAAACGGAGCTTGAATTTTTTAGTTTTCGTGTTTTTTTTTTGTTTTTGTTTTTAGTGAATATTTTTAAAATTTTAAACATTTTTTTTTATTTTTTTAGATACACCTTACTTAGATGTATCTAAAAAGTAAAAAATTTGTAAAAAAATATTTTAAAAAATTAATAAATACATAAAAATACAAAAAATGTACTGAATTCTCTTCTTTTTTTCTTTTTTTTTTTTTTGTATTTTTGATATTTAGTGAATTTTTAAAAGGTTTTTTTTCCAATTTTTTTACTTTTTAGGTATATTTATGTTAAATATGTCTAAAAAGTAAAAAAAATGCTTAAAATATTAAAAAAATTAGTAAAAATAAAAAAAAAACCACGAAAAATAAGAAATTAAATTTTTTTGAAAAGTCTTTTTAGAAAAGAAGAACCAAGCAATGTGAATTTTAAAAGATATTTCATTTCATAAGGTTAAACTACATCACAAAAAATTTACACTAAACGGTCCATTTACGTGTAAGTTTTAAATATTTTTAACTCGTAATTTTACAACCACATATTGGTTAGGTTTCACATAAATTTTTTAGGATAAAATAGAGATAAAAAAAAAATGAAAGATAAATTATAAATATATTTTTTGAGATTTGTTTAAAATACAAATTATTTTCTGTAATTTTGAAAATTACATTCCCCACCTAGAGATTTCTAATTTCATAACAAATCGTTGTTTTTATTAATAAATCATTAAGTCAATTAACAGTTTTTAATGATATTAAAAATATATTTTAATTAATAATTTAGGTAATTTTATTATTGTATAGGAAAGTAATAATAAATTTTATTTTTTTAGTTAATTTTGTTAAATAAATTTTTTTAATAAGGGGTATAAGGAGAATCTGTATTTCAAGCAAATTTCAATAAATATATTTATAATTTATCCAAAAATAAAATAAACTTAAAAGTCTAATAAAATAAAATATAAATTATGATCATTTTATTTTTTTTCTTATCAAAGTTAAAAAAATCAAAAAAATCAAAAACTTAAAAAACCAACCTCAACCTCAAACGAAGGCATTATAAAAAAGATTTTATTCCCAAAACAGAGCATTGAATTCATCATTGGAACACACACACAGACCTCTGTCTCACTGCACTTCCTCACAATAATGTATCATCATAGGCTTTCACAGAGACCAAACCCACTCTGTATCATCATCATCTTCCTCACTTTACCATCCATTTCGGCCATTGTCTTCCTCACACTCTCTTCCCAAACCCCTCTCATCAAAATCCCAAAACCCAAACCAACAATAACCTCTCTTATACACACCCAAATTGCTAACTCAACTTGCGATGGAACTCTCTATCCAGACCTCTGTGTCTCCACAATCTCCACATTCCCAGATCTCCTCCTCAAATCGCTCCCTCAAATCATTGCCGCCACCGTTAATCACTCCGTCACGGAGGTCCAAGCCTCCGAATCGAACTGCTCTGGCATTCTCAGAACAATCCCTGAGCTAGCCCCACTCGATAAGCAAGCTCTCGATGACTGTATCGAGCTCTTGGACAACACAATCGCCGAGCTCAAGACCGTGATCGTCGATCTCTCTGCTAATAAAACGACGTCAAAGCATTTTCGTGATTTGCAGACATTGCTGAGCGGTGCGATGACGAACCAGTACACTTGTCTTGATGGGTTTGCTTACAGCAAAGGGAATGTGCGTCCGTATATTGAAGATAGGTTAGATAAGATATCTCATCATGTCAGTAATGCTCTGGCGATGCTGAGGAAGATTCCGGCGGCGAATGCGGCGGCGCACGGCGGCGGAGAGGTGTTCCCGGAGTATGGAAAGGTGAGGGGTGGGTTTCCGACGTGGGTTTCGAGGAAGGACCGGAGGTTGTTGCAGGCCGCGGTGAATCAAACTCGGTATTGTCATAGCATTACATTATATTTAAATATATGGGCAAATTACATATACCCCTCGAGGTTTGGCTAAATTACAAATATCTCTGAGGTTTAAAAAATTATAAATTCCATCAGGAATGCTATATTTGCATAACAAATTAGGGAGTAATTTGTTATGAAATTTAAATCTCAAAGGACAAATTGTTATAAAAATACAAACCTTAGGGGGCGAGATGTAATTTCTGAAATCTCAAGGTGTATCTGTAATTTAGCCAAACCTCAAGGGAGGTATATGTAATTTGTCCTAAATATATTATGTAAATTACTTTTCGGATGGAGGGAGTGTTTTCGTTACGATTTAAAAAAAAGTATAATAAATTACATAATTTGATCATAAGTATACTAACTTCGCAGGTACTTTTAATTTACATAACATTGTTCTAATTTTTATAAATGATTTATTAATCATATAATTAAAAAATAATATTATTATTTTTTTTAGTTGTAATTTTTTAAAACTTATTAAAAAAGAGAGATCAATGTAATTTTGTCAAAATTATAAAGTTTATTATATATTTTTTAAGGTGCCGTTTGGTAACACTTACGTTTTCAGTTTTCTGTTTATATTTACAAAAATTTAAAAAACTCAAATAAAAACTTGTTTGGTAAAATTTTTTGATTATAAATCAGTGGTTTCAGTTTATAAATTTGGCCAAAAAATGAAAACACAAAAAATGTGTTTCCATTTTGAGTTTTCAATTTTTTTTTTTATTTTTTACCACCAAACACTAGCCACCACCCACCACCATTTTCCACCACCGTCTTCCGCCACCACCACCCACCACCCACTGCTACCACCAGCCACCAGCCACCTACCATCCACCCACGACCCGCACTACATCCACCACCGCCACCACCACCCGCCCACCTACTTGCCACCACCACTTACCACCCACCTGCCACCGCCATCCCCACCAGCCACCCACCACAAGCCACCTGCCATCCCACCCGCCATACCCCACCCCACCACCACCCACTGCTACCACCACCTACCACCCGCCCACATCACCCACTCACCCACCTACCCACCACCAAACCGCACCACCCATTACCACCCGCCATCCGCCACCAATCACCCGCCACCACCACCATCACCCACCCCTCACACACCTGCCATCCGCCACCCACCTGCCACCACCACCACCTCCACTCACCACCACCACGCTACCCACCCGTCACCCACCCACCCATCACACCACCACCCCACACACCCATACCTACGCACACCACCTACAACCGCCATCCGCCACCCACTGCCACCACCACCCACAACCTGCCACCACCGCCACCCCACATCCACCACCCACCACCGTCACCACCCACCCACTACTACTACCACCCACCCGCCACCACCCATCACCACCAGCTACCACCACCCACCGTCACCACTTTCCACTACCGTCTTCCGCCGCACTTGCCATTTCTCACTCTTTTTTATATTTTTAAATTTTTTAAAACATTTTGTCAATTACAAACGCGTTTGTAGTTTATGTTTTTCTAAATATAAACAAAACCAGTTTATAAAATTTTTGTAAATATAAACTGAAAACGTAAACGTTACACCAAACACACCCTAAGAATTTGGCTTGTTTTTTCTAGTTAAAAGGTAAATTCAACCAGACAGTTGAGATTTTTAATTGGTAAAAGTTATTAAACGGAAGACTCTTATTAGTAAGAATTTATGAAAACATGGTTGAGTTAATTTTTTTTTAAAATTCTTGCCGGTTGAAAAATTCCGTTTAATGACTCCTATGGATTAAAGATTTTAAGTGTTTGATCAAATTGAAATTTCAACTGAAAATAAATCATTCTCATTTTTTAAACATTAAGTATAATTTATCGTGAAATATATATTTTGGCTATGTAGTAAATTAAGACAAACCATTGTATTATGAAAACAGATTTGGGACTAACTCGATGTTCATTAGATTCAAAAGAAAAAAATTGACCGGGGGAATATTGTTTTTAAAAAAAGGACATTATAATTTGATTTGAAGTTTTTTATTTATATTTATTTTCATCATATTTTTCATTTTTGCACCAATAGGTACAATTTGGTGGTGGCGAAGGATGGGAGCGGAAATTTTACAACAATTGGAGAGGCTATGGCAGCAGCGCCAAACTCAAGCGAGACGAGGTTTGTGATATATGTGAAGGGTGGGGCATATTATGAGAATGTAGAGGTGGAGCGAAAGAAGACGAAGTTGATGTTGGTTGGAGATGGGATTGGAAAAACGTTGGTGAAGGGTCATCGGAATGTTGTTGATGGGTGGACCACTTTCCGATCGGCTACATTTGGTGAGTACTTTTTTGTTTTATTTTGTTTTTGTTTTTGTTTTTATTTAGAAGGGGCTTTGTTGAGTACTTTAAACCTTGTTTTTAATTTTTGAAGTACGCCTCATAAATTTGGCTCGCGGCTCGTGGATAGTCTGAAGTCCACCTACAGTTCAGGGATGGGCTCAACTCGGTTAGGTCTAGGCTTCAGCTTAGCCCCAGACCCTGGGCCTAGACCATTATTTTGAAGCTTGGCCTGGCCTGTGGGCCTGTTCAAGGCCCGCTCAAAGCTCGGCTCGAGGTCTGGTCTGCCCGAGACCCAGTGTCATTTTTAGTAGAAAAAAAATAAAATCTTGATGAAAAAAAATAGAAAAAAATGTGCAAGCTCACCTAGGCCTGGCCCAAGCCTGAGCCTAGATCCAGGCTTGCCGACCCGATCCGCCTAAGGCCTGAATACCCTCTGGGCCTAGAATTGGACCTAATTTTCTGATTCGTGCCTCGGACTGACCTAAATTTTGGTAGGAGCCTGGGCTACCCAACATTGGCTAACTCGGACCAAATTTACACCCCTAAGTTAACCTTACTCGAATGGCAGTCCTTGTTAGGCCCATTTTGACAACTTTAATTTTTTTGACTTTTTTTAGGTGTCATTATCTTTTTACTTTTTCACATGTTAAAAAAAAAAAAAAAAAAACTACTTTTTTGTTATGGTTGGTATGAATAATCAAGATTTCTTTTTAAAGAATCCATATTGGTTTAATATAAAGAGAAAATACATGTCAGTGAAAATTTGATAAGATTATTATAAATTAATGGTAAATTTTGTAAATATTAATGACTAATTTTTTAATTTTTTTTATCAATTTGTAATAATTTTTTCAAACTTCCACTAATATGTATTTCCCCCTTAATATAATAATGTCTACAAATTTAAATAGAGTTGATACACTGTTTGAATAGGAATTCATTATTTTTAACCAATTAAAATGTTGTAATTTGTTAATAAGCCCTGGTTTGGCATTTGTATTAGAGCTAAATAATCACAAAAAAGACAAAACTGACTATAAAAGCCAATAAGACAAAATATTCATTTTTATCGATAATTATTATACTTTTTCTCTCACAAAAATAAAAAAAATCCTAAAACAAAAATCAAACGAGACTAAAAAAGTCAATGCCAAACGAATCCTAAATTGATTTTCCTTTATAAATATGGAGCTTTAGACAATGCATGTTGTTGTGAAATAATCAAAATTCAACATATTTTTATTTTAAATTTATGAAGTTTAGGATAAAATGTTAAATTCAATGATGTAAGGGGATGATCTAAATACATAACCCACCGCGTTTAGCATTTGATCTAACATATTCTTTATTCATGAAAGCTAAAAATTAACGGTAAAATTTTATTCGGAGCAGTAACAATCACCTGTTTTTGTTTTTTTGTTATTTTTGGGACAAAGAAAACCGAGTGTTTGCAATAGTAATCAGAACGCGTGATAGATTATTTTAATGTCATTGTCCGAACTTTTGTCTGTAGCCTGCGTCGGTTGAGCTTAAAGCATCATTCACAATTAAGTACAATGGTGTTTTGAAAAATTAATAAAAAGTTAATTTTTTGATTTTTTTGGGTGAATTTTTAGCTTTTTGTGTTTAAAAAATTGATTTTTTTTTTTTTTGTGACTTTGTTATATAAAAAAGTTAAAAAGTCAGAAAGTTAACTTTTGTGGAAGTTACCAAAACACCTCTTAGCCTACGTTTGCCATGAGTTAAAATGAGAGTTTTTGTCTAAAATAGTTATGAAAATATAAAATAGACTTTTTAATTCAATAAGATAAAATGTCATATTTAAACTATAACCATTTTATTTTTTCTCTCATAAAAGTTAAAAAAGTCAAAAAATTTATTCCAAACGAGACTTTTTAATCCCATGCTAAAATAACGTATTTTTTTTTAAATTTAAGAGTTGTTTGGCGTGCGTTATTTTAGTATATTTTTATTTTATTTTATTGGGGTTATATTATCTTTTATTGAGGTCATATTATCTTTTTGTTACATTGTATATTTTTTATAAAAAGTTAAAAAATATATTTATTTAAATCATTCCAAACAATCTCTTATTTTGATCATTCAAATTATTTTTATCATAAAATTCGTTAAATATATCATGTATAAAATAAATTAAATTGATTGGACATTCTCGTCACTATTTTTATTAACGAGTCTTATTGCTCATATTTATTATTAATGAAATCTTGATATATGAGATAATAATTTGATCATAATATTATAAGAAAGTATGTGTCATTCTAAGTCTGGTCCAATCCTACATCAGTCTTAATTTAACCAACCTAAGATATAAGGAATGAAGTATTAATTTTATGTATTCAAATTCTAAGCTCGCCCACTTTAACAATAGGTATGAGGTATTAATTTTTTATTCTTATCTTTTAATTATTATTTGAAATTAGGACGTTAGCAAAATTTAATGATAAATAAAATAAATGATATTTTAACAAATGTTTTTTAAGCCCCAAAAAGAAGCATATATATATATATATATATATATGAGTGTGTGTCTATTATAATTTTTTTTTTACTTTATTTTATAACTAAAATAATATAAAATTGTAATTAATATTCTATAGATAGGTGGGTTGGGTTGAGTTAGATTTTTTTTTTTTTGAAATTCAGTCTAAATATTAAATGGGTACAAAAATTTAATCCATTTTTACAGGCAGTTTTCTTTTAAATTTAAAAATATCAAATTGCCTTGACCGATTGGGCAGGGCATAAAACTTATGGGGACCCTAATGTCAACAAAAGACAAAAAAGACTTAAGATCTTGTTTGGTTGTTTGATAAACCCCACTTGGGTTTCTTCGTTTTTTTCCAAAAAAAATTCAAATAATTCGACAGAATGTTCAAATTGATAAATTAATAATGTTAGAAATCTACATTTTGTACTCATAAATACTAGCCTATCACCCGTGCTATGCACAGAATAATTATAGATATTTATATTTGTTTTAGATTTTTTTTTAATATATAAATTATGTTTTTTAAGATTTTTTATAAAAATAATTTAACAATCTTATCACTAATCATAGTGTATGAGAGAAGTTGAAAAGGGTATTGCAGTAACTATACGCAGATTATATCTATAATTATTTGTATGAGGGGATTTTAAATGTTGATCAGGGAATTTTAACCAAATCAATAAATGCAGGCATGTGGAAAGACATGTGGATTGAAAAAAGTTAATAAATGCTGATCAGGTGATTTTGACCAAATTAATAAATGCTGAGTTTTTTTTTTTTTAATAAAAAATTTAGAAAATTCGGATTGGGATATTGAAGCTCCCACAGGCCTTGGGGTTAAAAACTCCCTTTTGTTTAATATATAGTATAGATATCTATAATAATATAACAAATATTGTGGGTCTCATATCATTGAGTGTTTGATCAATAAAAAATTGACATTTATCAAATTACATTATTATAAATTAAATTGTGAAAGATTTACAAGATTTTAAACATTTTTCATAAACAAATGAGTCCCACCCTAACCAACTTGATATCACTTTTATTCTCTACGTGGATATGGAAGATTTTACACGAATTGACGGAATAGCTCATAGTACCACTGAAGTCATTCGTCTGCTGTTGACGATTTTTGAGGAAAATTATTATTCGATGTAATTTTAAAGGGATATTAATAGATTTATTGAAAAATTTATAATTTTAATTATTAATATTAATAAAATTATAATTAATTTTTTTTAGAAATATTTTCCTTGTTTTTTTCCTAGTGGATTTTCAAACTGAGGCCTGTTCCGTTCTGTTCAACACCACATAATCATGTCTTTCATGAATTGCAGCTGTGGTGGGAAATGGCTTTATAGCCAAAGGGATCACATTCGAAAACTACGCCAGTCCAAGCAAACACCAAGCAGTGGCTTTTCGGTCGGGCTCAGACTTCTCAGCATTCTTCCAGTGCAGCTTCATAGGCTACCAAGACACTCTCTACGTCCACTCCCTCCGACAATTCTACCGCGATTGTGACATATATGGAACCGTCGACTTCATTTTTGGAAACGCTGCTGTTGTTTTCCAGAACTGCAATTTATACGCTCGCAAGCCAGATGATAACCAAAAAAATATTATCACCGCTCAAGGAAGAGATGATCCGTTTCAAACCACAGGGATTTCAATAATAAGTTGCAAAATTGCCGCTGCATTGGATTTAATTCCTGTGCAATCCTCGTTTAAAACATACCTTGGCCGACCCTGGAAGCAGTACTCGAGGACTGTTTATCTTCTGTCGAATATTGGCGATTTGGTTGACCCTGCCGGATGGTTGGAATGGTCCGGTACTTTTGCATTGTCGACGCTTTATTATGGGGAGTACAAGAATAAGGGTCCGGGTTCAAACACAAGTGCCAGAGTGACCTGGCCAGGTTATAAGGTTATAAACAATTCCGCTGAGGCTAGTCAGTTTAGTGTTGGGAATTTTATTTTGGGGGATGATTGGTTACCAACTTATAACATTACATACTCTCGCAATTTGACTAGTTGAGTTGAGAGGTGAATTGATTATGCTCATTGATTTATTGGTATTGTTAATTTGTTGTATGATTGAATGAAGTTGTATTATTCAAAAATGATTTAGAGCCATCATTGAGAAAATGGGTTAGGGTTTTGCATGGGTAGAAGATATGTTAAAGTTATCACCGGGCTAGTGGAGAAGGCATCTTTCTCTACAGGCGTGACCCAGGTTCGACTCTTGGGAGAGTGAAATATTGGGTAATTCCAGTGGTTCTCTGCGGAGATCTCGTTCTGTACGCCAATCAAATCATGGACTTGTCTGTGGTATATGGTTGAGCTCCGCTGGTGCTTTGGTGGTGTGTCCCTTCTTATGGATTGGATTAAATCAGGTTGGCAACCGGTTATCTCGGAGCCTGAGCCTACGAATACAGTGATAATACTTCAGAACATCTTTTTCACTATTCAAAAAAAGAAAAAAGAAATGTTGAAGTTAAGAAATAAGAGGCTTTTGTAATCTTATGTATTGAAATGCAACTTTTCATTTCAGCAGTGTCAATTGTAATAGAGAATTTAAATTAAATATTCTAGGGTTTAATACGGACAAATGATACATATCAAAATTTTGTTATTCTAATATTAAAGGATTTCATCTGATATTTTTTGGGTTCATGATAAAAAATTGAAGGTTTTAGAGCCTACTGTTCTAAAGACAATCTCTAGCAGCTACAAATGAACATTAATATTAACAAATAAACACACTTGGTAAGTTGGTTGGGTTCCATGTCAACTATTCATCCTAGAATTGGGCCTAACTGGGTTGGTCCAAGCTATGATAATCCAAAACTGGGAATTGGTCTAGTTTGCTTCCATTTTAACTCTTTTGTTCTCGTGGTTTGGGCTTGAATCTGGGCTAGTCTTAAGCAATTCTTGGACTTATCTTCTGTGTATATAAAACATGGGCTTTTTTTCACACAGGCTTGAGTCGAGTTAAAAATGGAGCCCTCAACTATTAGTGACAGTGACATCCATTAGCTAAAATAAGCGCTAAATTACACCAACTCCTCAACTATCACTGAGTATCAATTTATCATTCTTAATTATGAATTCGTACATTTTGAAATGTTTAATCATGAAAATGTATCACTTTCAACTTTCCAGGCTATCTTAAAAAAGGATGTATTTGTACAATTTTTAAAGTTGAGAGTTCAATATGTACAGGTTTATGAATGATAAAAGTAAAGTAATATTTGTTAATAGTTGAAAAGGTTTTGATATAATTAACCCAATAAACTTTACAAGATTATATTTGCATTCACCAGTTGGCAATTTAAACCTTCATACTTATCCTTCTTTTTAATTATTTATAATTCTCTGCCATGGAGAAACCAAAAGAAAAAAGCAAAAAAATCTCTCTTCCATGGAGAGATTATGTGATAAACAAATTGATTATTAATATTTACAGTGAGATCTATACATGTTTTACTACTTAGAATAAAATAAAAGTGGCCATCATGTGTGACAATCACATTTTATTCAAAACCATATAATGCCATATGAAGCCTCACCCTATACGGCAACTCCCAATGGATTCAAGACAAAATATTTTTGTTACACCCAATTCATTCTGTTTTGTTTGATTCTTTCAAAATTAGTCAACTGTATCGACTCTAATAACCAATCAAAAGGGAATTTTATAGATTGGGTGAACAAAATCAGAATTGTTCAACAACCTAGGATTTTAGAAGTAACCAAAATCACAACGTAGGATAACAAGGTGCATTAGAAAGAAGTCTATTGTAAGAGTTGAGGTGATTTCTTATCTTGTGCTAATGTCTGTGCTCAACTCTCAATTGTTACTTGATGCAACTTTCACTTTTTCTTATTTCCTTAATCATTTTCTCAAAAATAAATAAATAATAATAATAATAATGAAGTCAGTCATCGCAATCTTAGACCATTCATTATCCACGTAATTGACCAATAGTTCAAAAGATGCTCCATGGCGAAAGATTTCTCATAAGGCGAAATTATTCAATACTTTTAGAGTAAGTTTAAGTGGTATTTCAAATTAATAACTACTGATCTATATCGTAGAACTCATTACTTTTTTTATTTCAGTTTTAGGAGATAATGTGCAACGTCTCGATCAATAACTGAAATGGAAGTATTACTTCAACAGTATGAAATAATTTCTTTTGAATGGAGGCATTGGTTTGGAATGTAGGTTGATTTTTTGGCTATTTTAGCTTGGGATTAAAAAATTTCGTGTGGGATAGCCTTTTTGGTTTTTTTGACTTTTGTGAGAGAAAAAATAAAATAATTATGATTTGAATGTGACATTTTGTCTTATTGACTTTTCAGCCTATTTTGTTTTTTGTGATTAAAATAGTCAAAAAGCCTAGCGTTTTGGCATGCCAAACGAAGGCTTAATGTGGTTGATGTAAAGCACCTATCCTACTCCGGAAATTATTCAACACTCTTTTATCAAGCTTATGTATCCACATGTTGTTTTGAGAAATTGGTTAAAAGTTGATTTTTTAACTTTTTTTTTGAAAAAATATGTAAATAAATAGAGAAGTGATGTGACTCAAAATAGGTTAAAAGTTAAAAATTAACTTTTAACAAAGTTTTCAAATTAGGCCTAAATAAGTAGTTATTGATTAAAATTATGAGACTAACTACTTTTATATTAAAATTTTAAGAAACAAACTATTAAGTGTCAATTTATAAAAGAAATTAGCGGGTGACACACTTGATGAGTGTGCAATTCAGATAACTAAGAATACAAATAAATAATAATAAATTAGTATTATAACATGTATGTTGTCTAAGTGATTTGCTTGTTTGGTTCCTATTTTTAGGATTTACTTTTTAGAAAATTAAAATTTTGTTTTTTTTTTCATATATTCTAAGCATTTTTTTTTTAATTTTTAGATATACCTAACATAAATACACTTAAAAAATATAATATCTGTGAAAAAAATCTTTAGAATATTCACTAAATATCAAAATTATAAAAAAATATATAAAAATTCAATACACTTTGCGTATTCTTATGTAGTTATTAATTTTTTAAAATAATTTTTTTTTATAAATATTTTACTTTTTAGATACATCTAAGTAAAGTGCATCTAAAAAAGTAAAAAAAAAATGCTTAAAATTTTAAAAATATTTACTAAGAGCAAAAAAAAAAAAAAAACTCAATTTTTAAAAAATTGTATCCAAAAAATTGAAACCAAACACAATAAATATATCTATACTATATCTATACTATATTATATAACCAAATGTATATGTATATGTATATGTATCTATACTATATACATAATTAAATGTAGTTGTTAAGTCAAAAGACTCCAAAATTTGAATCCTAAATTCTCATAATTTTAAAGAAAAAAAATATTATGTGGCACTTCCCTTCACCTCCTTTCCCACTCTTCAAGCCTTCTCACTCCTTCTCCTATATAAAATATAAAATTAAAAAATAATAAAATATTCATCCATATCCATCACTAATAATAATATTTATCTCAAAATAATAAAATATTCATCCATATCCATTACCCACAATAATAGCTATCTCATTCTCAATCTCAATTTATAAAAAAAGAAAAAGAAAAAGAAAAAGAAAAAAAGAAACCAAGAACTTCTACAACTTCCATACACACGTTTCTCTATTTAGTTTATTCCAGTCATCTTTTATTTGCTCATAATAACTCATCTTCTCCATTGTTATATTTTTCAAGTTTGATTATCTGCAAAAATCATTACAAGGTTAGTGTAATATTATTTCTTACTTTATATGCATTTTTTCAGTGTTTGTTACTTTGAGTGTATATATTTTTTTTTTCAATATTTTTCAGTTCATCTACAATTTTTTTCATTTTCTTCATTTTTATGCTCATAATATTATTTCTTACTTTATATGTACTTTTCCAGTATTTATTACTTTTGTGTGTATATATTTCTTTTTTTTTTCATTATTTTTCAGTTCATCTACACATCTTTTCATCTTCTTTATTATTACATTTTGCATGACTTGAGCTTGCTTACTTTAAAATTTTTAATTTGCTCTTTGTTTTTCAATTTAATTAGATTCGAAACTCATCAAATCTTGAATTTAATTTAATTTATTTTATCTCATGTCTATCACACCATCACACTTATTAATGGCTTCGTGCAAACTCTCGAATTCAAGAAGATTAGCTCTGCATAAAGTTAATCTCACATTTGCTCCTTCAAGCTCTCTCAAATGAGAGTTCTTCGGATCATCTACAACCAATATACACCCACTTAAAAATACAATCACACACAACAGCTTCAAAACCTTAAACACAATTTCTCAATTTTAAAATTTAAAAATTTTTAAAAATAAAAATATATTTGGCTTAAAGTGATTGGTACATCTAACAATATTTAATTTTAAAATTTTAAAATCTTTAAATTTTATCTAAACATGTCTAATTTAAAATTTTGATTTTTTTTTTTTTTAACAATATTAGAAAGAAAAAAAGTGGCTCAAATCTATTAGTGTATTATCTAAATTTTGAATTATTACACATAGCATAATATTATTGGATTTAACATTTAAATTTTAAAATTAACCAAAATATCTAACTACATGATTTGAGGAATTTCAATACTTTATTCTGAATTTTCCAATTTTTTTATTTTTATTTTTACGACATTTAAGTTGCTGAGTGTTAATTTTTTATTGGCTATCCATGATTTTATCCTAAATTATTGGTTAATGATTGACCACTATTAAATTCTTTTTGTAAGCTATAATGATAACAATTGACTACCATCAATTTCAAAATTTTCTATCAATGTATTTAAAAAAAAAAAAAAATCATCATCAAGCATGCAATTTTAAAAATTAAATATATTTTATTCTATTACAACTTTATTAAAAGTGTAAATTTATTTTGCTACTATTCAAGAAAATATATATGCCTTTATTTTGATATAACAAAAATTAAATTACCTTCTATTCATACATAATCTCTCATAAATATCTTATCTTTTTAAAAAATTTGATTATCAGCAACCGAATTCTCACATTTCTCTCTATTTTTTATTTTTATTTTTAGGATGTTTATTTTATTTTTATCTTTTTTCAAATTAGATTTGATATCTATCTTTTTACCTATATATCTATATCTATACTATATATAAGGAAATATAGTATCTACTCTAAAATTTTCAAAGTCTCAATACTTAATTCTCAAACAGTTGATATTCTTTTTCCTACATGTCACTCTCTCAAAATTATGTTTAAAATTTTTCTTCATCCTTATTTTTCTCCAATAAAACACATTTTTTTTTCTCTTAATATTGTTTTTATTTTAAATTTTCAACTTTTAAAATCTTTTATTATCTAAGATTCCTTATCTCTTTTTATTTTTATTTTTTATTTTGCTTAATCTTCTCCTGTATCTTTATTTATCTTTATTTCTTATTTCTTCCTTTTAAATTTTTTTTTTAATCCCCAATCCTATCACTATCTCCAACTTTATTTTTATTATATTGTTCATATGATCCCTTTTTTAAATTTATTTTAATCTTAAATCTAATAATTATCTTCAAATTTATTCCTATCTGATAATGATCTTCAATTTCATTTGTATCTTATTTTTCAAATGCTTCATATTTTAGCTATATATTCTAACACACCATAGAGTTTTTTTAGTGTTTGCATATTGGGTACAAAGTTTTGTTCAAGCTCTGCGTTTAAGATTCGAGTTGCATTCAACCATCAACAACGTCACAATTAGTTAACCAATTGTAGGATTCAAGGGTTTGATGAATTTTATTCTTTTTGTATACCTATGTGTATATGTACTAGGTGCATTTTTTATTGTTTTCTTTAAAGCGGGCTTTGAACATTTTTACATTATTTGTAGTAGTGTTCATTTTTACATTATTTGTAATAGTACCCCTTTTTACATTATTTGTTTTTAAAACTATAATAATGTCCGATAGAAATATAGTTCAAGTTGCTAAATGGCCTACTTGGACTAAGATAATTTTATAATCAATTTTTTAAATGACAAATTTATGAAAAAAATGAATGTATGAACTTAGGTATGAGATAGTTATCATATTCAAAATATTTCTTAGTTACAATTCCCAGTTATATTTTAAATTTATAAGAATTTTTTATTTTATTATACAAAAATGACTATAATAAATTATTTAAATTATGCATTCCCGTGCATAGCACGGGTTGCTGCTAGTAACCAAATAACCAAATGTAGTGATCTCTCAAAAAACTCCAAATTCTCAATCCTAACATCTCATTAAACTTTTTCCTAGGTGGCACATCTATCCTTCACTCATTCTATTTTCATATTTTTTTCCTCTTTTTTAATATATTTTATTTCACTTTTTAATTACTTAGGGCATGGATATATATAATATATCATATGGATAGGATTTTTTCAAAATATTTATAGATAAAAAAGATGAGTTTGACTCTAATTCAAATTCCTTCATCAAATTTATATCCTACTCAAAGATATTTCAAAAATAAAAAAATAAATTAAACTATAAATTTCAAAACCTTACTTTCATGACAATATGAAATTGGGCAAAAATATTGGAGAATAGAAGAACCCTACAGAGAAATTAGAGAAATTAAACAGGTGATTTAATCAATTATGCAATATTTTTCTTGTGTGAAAAGAATATATATTTGAAATCTCATATTATGTTTTTTGCTCTATTTTTTCTTTTGCAATTTTTTTTTCTTTGTTTTAGTTTTAGTTTATTTGGTGTATTTATTTATTTATCTTCATAATCTAAGTTAGTTGTTGAAATTATAATAATGTAGCAGATGCGCTTATGCCTCCAAAATTTGTTATTCATTTTTTAAAAAATTTACAACTACAACGTACAGTAAAAAACTAGCTGTACGAGGAGCAAATATTCCGGCGAGCCCGTACTCCTTTCTTCCAAGCTCCGTTTCTGCCCGATCACCTGCGAGCACAACGGCGGTGAGCTACCCGGCGGTGTGTGGCCGGAAAACCCCTCCGACGATTAAGTTAGCACACACCTTGGGATAGAGAGAGAGAGAGGGGAGAGTGTTTGAGTGTAAGAATTTCTTACAAAGTGTTCATCCCCGCGTATGGGAGGCGCAGACATGCTTATATACCCTCTACGCCCCAAATCTACTCCCAGTGATCTCTCGACACGTGGCTCTGCTATCCCATCTGTCAGCACAAGTCTTGCTAAGCATCACCTAACCCAACTGCCAGCCCACTCTACTGGGAGCTCGGCAGCCGGGCAACATTACCTCGGCTATCAATGGCCATACTGCACTTCAAGTCCAAGTGCACCTGACGTCGTGGTGCTCCTATAACCAGGCTCATTCCCAGCCGTACTCGACTGCATTCCGGCGAAGCCGATATGGAGTTTGATCACACTGGTCGTGCCGGGCTAAGGGTGCGTGTATTACAACCGAGCAACGCCTGAGCCGTGGAACCCCTACCTGACCGAACCTTAACCTCACCGGCCTCCGCGCCAACGAAATCAGGTAGCTCGGTTGCACGAGGCCTTTGCCATCACCGAGCAAGATCACGGCCCAATCTCGGAGCCAAATACCTCGGCCCAACCCCGTCCGGCCCAATCTGTTCGGCTAATTCCACGGCCCAAACTCAGATCATTAATCTCCCTCTCACTAGCAATGGCAACAAAGGGCTAAAAGACCAATACAAAGAGTGATGTTTTGTAATGCAGTTGGAGTTCACCCATTTTTTTAAAGAAAAATTGTACCAATCGAGAAGAGTATTTGGAACACATTCATGAGTTTGAAAGAAGTTTTTATTCAATCTCATTTATTTTTTATTATATTTTGTTCTTAAATTATATTAATTTATGTGTTCGGATTTGTTGTAATTTATAAGGAGGGCACTCAATTTAAATTCAGACGTAAATAAACTTATTTATGTAGTAGCTCTAAAATACTTTTGCTTATATTTTTATTTTTTTGTTTGAGATCTTCATGATTTTAAATTTGTTTCTTTGCATATATGTAGTGAGTAAGATTAAATTTTTAAATGATAAGTTTCTCTTTTGCGGTAAAAAGTCATCTGCACAAAGGAATATTCGAAGCATAAGATTGGATTTCAAAATCCTTAATGAATATACAAATAAATTACTTTATTTTCAACTCATAATACTCTTTATATTTATATATATAACGAAAACCAATTATAGACAAGGTTATTTGGATCCATTCAAAGAGCAAAAACTCAATATACATGTTTTTTACTTAATTAATATTTAATAGTCAATTAATATTTACTTAATTAATAATTTTTAAATAGATTGGATTCAATATGTGAATATTTCAATAAAAGTTTGGTTAATTTCTTATTAAAAAAAAACTATTATTCAACTATGTTTGTGTTGAAATTATAAACACATTACATGTTAATGATCAAAATTTTAAAATTTAATTTGAATAAATATGTTTTATTTATTTAGACAAAAATCATAGGTAAGAAATTTTTTTCTATGATTGTTGAATTTTATATTCACGTGTCACTGCTATAAAAATATTCATGTCATGCGCGTTCTATGGTTAAAACATTATTATTTAAAATGAATGATTATATTATCATATAACATAAAGTAAGTAAAAAACTAACTAAGATGTTAAAAAAAGAAAAAAAGAAAAAAAGTGATGTTAATTTTTATGTTATTTTATTTAGTAGCTTCAAAATACGAAAGTTGTTGAAAGTTATAGGTTATAGACACAAAACAAATTTAAAAAAAATAAAAAGTGATCCTTGAATTTTATTTGTAATTAAATAGCTTTAGAATACAAACACTGTTAAAAATAGAGTTAAAATTTGTATAATAAGATAACATAAATGTTTATTTTTTTAACTACAAAAAATTTAAATTTTAAAAAATTATAGATGGCATTTAACTCTTGTATAATTTTTAACTTACTACGGTTCTTATTTTTGAGTTCTTTTTTTAAAAATTTAAAAAAATTATAGGTGGGATTTTACTCTTATCTAATTTTTAAACTACTATTCTCTCTAGTTCTTCTATTTTTAGAGCTATATTAGATGTTGTTTTTCTTATCAAATTTATCTTATCTTATTTTTGAATTTTTAAATTTCAACTTTGACTTATTTTTTTTTTCAATCTTTATTTGATATTTACCAAATTTCTCTCTACCTCATTTTTCTAGGATTTATCTAAATTTCTCTTTCTATATTGGTATAATTTATCTTCACATTTACACTTGATTTTTTTTTTTAAGTCTTTATTTTATATTTACAAGATCTACTCTTACTCTTAATTTTCAATTAAGTTTATTCTGTTTTTAGGATTTATCTGATTTTCACTTTCTATATTCTTATAGTTTATCTTCAATCCAAACTTAATTTATTTTTAGTTTTATCATATATGTATAGAATTCACTTTGACCTTTCTTTTTTAGTTGAGATCAATCCCAATCTATTATTTAAGTACCTATTTAAATTAATATCATAGAATTTTGTTATTAATTTTTAACATATTTGTATTGTTTACTACTTTTTGTTACTTGCCTGTGCATAGTACGGACTAGTTTTTAATGAAACAAAAGGGTTCAGAGTCAAACTTTGCTCATGCATTTAATTAATAACTTTTTATTTTTAAGATATAAAAATGCGTCACGTAAGAGTAGGAGAAATCACCAAATACTTAAATAAGTGCGGAACAAACATATATAATAATATATATAATATAAAAACGTGTCACGTGATAGTAAGAGAAGTCACAAATACTTGAACACAAATCTAGGCCGGCATATATATATTTCTAGAGTACCACGTATCTGTATTTCTTAACCAATCATCATTTAATATGTTAACTTATATTCTTCAATCATCCAACACAATACTCTATTTATTCACATTCACTACCAATTACAATGTTATAAAATACCACATATCTATACGCTAAGAGCATGTTTGATTCGGTGGATTAGAACATGGGATTAGGATTATTAATCCGTGAGCCCAATTATCCTATGTTTGTTTTAACATTTTGGTTTAGGATTATTAATCCAACGGATAATTAATCTAACAAATTTGTAGGATTATTAGTAATGGGGTAGGGGTGGGATTATTAATCCAATGAATATTAATCCTATTGGATAGTGAATACCACACTAATTTAATAGGATTATTAATACTTCACTATTAATCTTGTAAATCAAACATGACCTAAAATTACTAAATAATTACCCCATATATAAATAAAAGATTGCTACGAGAGTATAGAGTATTTTCAATCACACAGAGACTATCACGGGAATGCTGACTACCCCCACATGCACGAGGGCATTGAGCATTGATTATTGAGAGCATGACATCTCAATTCCTTACCTCTCAAAAAAGGAGTCTATACATATATACACATGGAAAGAAATAAATTCTACATGTAATAATGATGATCACGGCAACTACCGGAAATCACGGCATGTTACGATTGCCCCTTCAGGGTGGTTTCGTTGGGCGAGGACTCTTCAATGTTTTTTTTTTTTTTTTTTGGGTGGTGGTGGTTATGCAAGGTATCTTGGGCATGTTACGATTACCCCTTCAGGCAGGTTAGTTTTATTTTATTTTGGTTTTTTTTTTCCCTTCTTCTGTGTGTAGGGTATCTTCGGCATGTTACGATTGCCCCTTCAGGTGGGTATGCTTGGGCGGGGATTTTATAATTTTTCAATATTTTATTTTATTTTATTTTTTTAAAAAATATCTTGGGCTAATTTACGCGTACTAGATTAAGTCCTTATAATCTAAACAAGTCTTCTAAAAGAGTGCTTACGGCTTACGGTCCGTGGACCCAAGATATCCATTTGCTGATTAGGAGATTCGAACCTGAGACTAAGAAGAGAGCAAATCTCTAAGCTCTAGTCGTCACCCACTAAACCAACCATAATATGATTAGAAGTTTTCAATGTTAGCTCCAAGTATAAGAGATTTGTTTGAGGTTTGTCCGACTTTTGTTAATTTTTTTTAAATATATAAAAATACGAAAAATGTATTGAATTTTTATTTTATTTTTTTTGTATCTTTTGTATTTAGTGAATTTTTAAAAAAAAAATTTACAAATATTATATTTTTTTAAGTGTATTTATGTTAGGTGTGACTGAAAATTAAAAAATTCTTAAAATATTAAAAAATTCAGTGAAAATAAAAAATATAAAAAAATAGAATTTTCTAAAAAGTGGATTCTGAAAATTGAAACCAAACAGAGTGAATAATTGCCCTAACATATTTCATTTTTTAAAAAAAAAAAGAAAAAATAACTCAAAAGTTATGTGTACCAAATAATATAATGTATTACGTTGCAATCTATCTATATATTATACGAGGAAAATAGAGTTTCTAACCCACAAGTCTTATGGGAGCTTCAATATTTCAATCTTAATTTTTTAATTTTTTTGATTTAAAAAAAAAACTCAGCAATTATTGACTTCTCCCAACAAACATACTTTTTTGACTTATCCCATACCTACTGCTACATCCTTTTTAACTTATCCCATATACTATAGTTAGTGATGGGATTACTAAATTATTTTTATAAAAAATCTAAAAAAAATAATTTGTATATTAAAAAAATATTAAAAATAAATATAAATTCTTATTAAATCTATCTATCTATCTATTATATAAGTAAAAAGAGATTTCTAACTACAAGTCTTCTCATTCAAGCAAAAAAAAAAAAAATATTTAATATCTCTAAATTTATGACTTTCAAATGAAAAATATATCAAATGTATAAAATAAAAAATAGAAAATATACTAATCCATTTCAAAATTTAAATTTGAAGGACACCAAATATAGAAGGCATTCCATTAATATAATTTAAAATTATAATAATTTATCACATAATGGTTACGTAACGTATCTTGGGCATGGTACGATTACCCCTTCAGGCGGGTTAGTTTTATTTTATTTTGGTTTTGTTTCCCCTTCTTCTGTGTGTAGGGTATCTTCGGCATGTTACGATTGCCCCTTCAGGTGGGTACGCTTGGGCGGGGATTTTATTATTTTTTCAAAATTTTATTTTATTTTATTTTTTTAAAGATATCTTGGGTGAACTTTGGCTTGGTTGCCTTGGCCTTGGCATGGCATGCTGCTGGCCTTGGCTTGCCAGCCTTGGCCTTGGCATGGCATACTTGGAGTATGAACACTTCTCAATCCTCACACTTGGTTTGACACCCCAAACCAAGCAAAATGTAATGCAATGTATGCAAGGTGGCTCAAGTATGCAACACGAGCAATGCAATGTGCCAAACATACAAGATGTAATGCCATGGCATGCTGGGCAAGGCGGTGGCATGGCATGCTGGCGACGGCGGTGGCGTGGCACGGCAGGCCATTGCCAAGGCATGGCATGCTGGGCAAGGCCGTGGCGTGGCATGCCGGGCAAGGCCGTGGCGTGGCACTCGCCCAGGCCAAGGCCAGCAGCATGCCAAGCCACGGCCAAGGCAGCCCAGCCAAAGCCAGCAGCATGCCATGCCCAACTCCCTCACAAACACACTACCTACACGGCTCTCTCTCTCTCTCCTTCACCTCTCTCTAACACCACAACCCACACACCCACACCAACCAACTTCACGCGTACCAGATTAAGTCTTTATAGTCTGAACAAGTCTTCTGAAAGAGTGCTTACGGCTTGCGGTCCGTGGCCCCAAGATATACATTTACTGATTAGGAAATTCGAATATAAGACTAAGAAGGGAGCAAATCTCTAAGCTCTAGTCGTCACCCACTAAACCAACCATAATATGATTAGAAGTTTTCAATGTTAGCTCCAAGTATAAAGAGATTTGTTTGAGGTTTGTCCGACTTTTGTTAATTTTTTTTATTTTTTTTACTCTAAGGCTTCGTTTGAGAACATACTATTTTAGTAATTTTTTGATTTTTTTGCTAAAATATGAGGTAAAAATTATATGCTTGGAATAACTTTTTAGTTTTTTACAAAAAGTAGAGAGAAAATGAAATCTTTGACTTTTTGGTATAAATTGTAAGTTTTTTAGTTTTTTTAGTAATTTTTTGACTTTTAAACTAAAACATATGTATTGCAAACAAGGCCCAAGTTAGACTTTAATTAAAAAAATTCAGACTAAACTCAGATTGTCCAAATTCAAATTTTAAAAAGTGCGTTTGGTTTTATTTTCTGAATTTAGTTTTATGAAAATTGAGTTTTTTATTTTTATATTTTTATATTTTTAGTAAATATTTTTAAAATTTTAAGCAATTTTTTTTTATATTTTTAAATGCACATTACTTAGATGTATCTAAAGAGTAAAATATTTGTGAAAAATATTTTAAAAAATAACAAATATATAAAAATACGAAAAATGCATTGAATTTTTATTTTATTTTTTTTGTGTCTTTTGTATTTAGTAAATTTCTTAAAGATTTTTTTTACAAATATTATACTTTTTAAGTGTATTTATATTAGGTGTGCCTGAAAATTAAAAAAAATTCTTAAAATATTAAAAAATTCAGTGAAAGTAAAAAATATAAAAAAATAAAATTTTCTAAAAAGTGAATTCTTAAAATTGAAACCAGAGTGAATAATTGCCCTATCAAATTTCATTTTTTAGAAATAAAAAAGAAAAAATAACTCAAAAGTTACGCATACCAAATAATAATATAATATATCACGTTGCAATCTATCTATCTATATTTACTATATATTAGGCAAAAGTGGGTTTTTAACCCTAAATCTTGTGGGAGTTTCAATCTTTCAATCTAAATTTTCTAATTTTTTAATTTAAAAAAAAAAAACTTAGCATTTATTAATTTCTCCCAACCCCCAAGTTTTACCCTCATAATAACACTTTAATGTATTAAGAATAAGCATAAAAGAAATTCTTTGAAATCCAACACATATGAATTCCTTAAAAAGTCCCAACACATATGATTATTATCCTTCATAATAACACTTTAATGCATTAAGAACAAGCATAAAAAAAATTTCTTGAAAAGTCAAACACATATGATTATTATCAAAATATTAAACTTTAATATAATATAATAAAAAAAAAGAAGACATTTAATTTCTTGAAAAGTCCAACACATATGATTATTATCAAAATATTAAACTTTAATATAATATAAAAAATGAAAAAAAAAAAAGAAGACATTTAAAAATTAAAAAAAAAAAGACATTTAAAAATCGCAATTCACATATATTGATAATTGTAAATATATTAAGGAAAATGGGGTTTCTAAACCCCAAACCTTGTGGGAACTCCAATCTCTTAATCTTAATTTTCTAAATTTTTGATTAAAAAAAAAAAAAACCTCAGCATTTATTTATTTGGTTAAAATCCCCTGATCAACATTTATTAACTTTTTCCAATCCATATTCCTGAATTTATTGATTTGGTCAAAATCCCTAATTAGCATTTAAAATCCTCTCATACAAATAATTATAGATACAACCCATGGATGGTTACTGCAGTAGCCTTTTTAATTTCTCCTGTAAACTATGGTTAGTGATAAGATTGTTAAATTATTTTTATAAAAAATCTTTAAAAACATAATTTATAAATTAAAAAAAATTAAAACAAATATAAATATCTATAATTATCTCGTGCATAGCACGAGTGATAGGCTAGTCTATACTATATATTAAGCAAAAGGGAGTTTTTAACCCCAAGCCTTGTGGGAGCTCCAATCTCCCAATCTAAATTTCCAGATTTTTTGATTTAAAAAAAAAAAATCTTAGCATTTATTAACATCTCCCAACTCCCAAATCTTACCCTTATAATAACACTTTAATGCATTAAAAACAAGCATAAAAAAAATTCTTTCAAATCCAACACATATGAATTCCTTGAAAAGTTCCAACACATATGATTATTATCCCTCATAATAACACTTTAATGCATTAAAAACAAACATAAAAAAATTTCTTGAAAAGTCAAAGACATATGATTATTATCAAAATATTAAACTTTAATATAATATAATTAAAAAAGACATTTAATTCCTTGAAAAGTCCAACACATATGATTATTATCAAAATATTAAACTTATAATATAAAAAAGGAAAAAAAGAATACATTAAAAATATATATATTTAAAAATCACAATTCACATATATAGATAACTAACATATCACCCGTGCTATGTACGGATTGTGTTTACAATCTGAGAGGGTAATTTATGTGAAAATTGGGCCGAGCTAGAATAAGTGGGCCGATCTATGGGCCGTATTAAACAAGCTTAGAGCATGGGCCGCGGACAAGTAGTAGTTCGGCCCAGAGAAAGAAGTTCGTCGCCGGATGAAGAGAGGGCTTAGTTCGGTCGACCGTTGCCCCTCACTCAGATGGCAGTTCGGTCCTAAGTGTGTTAGACCGGTCCCAAAGTTTAGACCGGTTATGGCGTGGTAGGTTAGTCTGGTCTAAGGGCCTTGTTAGTACTTAGCTCGGTTGTAGAAGGAGAACCGAGGTGAGGATCGTAATTAAAGAGCCGGACTAAGTATAGCTCGGTTAAAGATCACATGTGCCTTGCTTACTTGGTGTCAGAGTTACTTCGGTTTAGCTCTCTTATGGATAGCTCGGTTTTAGCGTATGAAAGCCGGGATAAGAGAAAGGAAGGTTACAGCCGAAGTGACAGTTATCTTGGTCATGTGGTAGTTCGGCCATAAGAAGAGCCATCTCACTTGGCTTAAGCAGTGAGGAGGGTGTTGGAGGATAAGCTTATCTTCCAGGAGTATGAATCCTAGGAGGACTCTACGCAAGGAGGAGTAATCCTAGAAGGACTCTACTTGGGGAATAAGAGTCCTACCAGGATTGTGCCGCGAAACCTATATAAGCTCACCAATATCACCTTTGGAGAGGTAATGCAACTTTGCTCCCTGAATTCATAGAGCTTTTGTCTTTGTGCTTACTGACTTAGGCATCGGAGAGGTTTCCGGCACACACCCGCCGGCTAGCTCACTTGTGTTTTCAGGTGAACGACGTCGTACGGAGGAGCGCAGACTTGTCAACAGGATTATACGAGAAGGTGTATTTCTTTCCCGTACAATTGGCGCCGTCTGTGGGAACTCAGACAAGAACAACCTCTTGATCAAGCTTTTTCTCCCTAAAAATCAATGGCGAACAACGAAGAATTACCTCAGTCCGCCGTCGACGGACTAACTCCAGAAGGGGGTGCAAGGCGCGAAGGCCTACCCGTGGTCACTCCCATGGCGAACCTGGAACCACACAGACAAAATTCCAGGAGGGATGCAAGGGGACGAAGGCGGAATAACAGCCCTCATCCCTCTCGTTCGCAAAGCCCAGAAAGACAAAGACGCAGAATTGATCCTCAAACTTTGGAAGATCGCGTCAGGAACAAGACGAATTGATCCGTCGGATGGCAGCAGACATGGAATCTCTGAAACGTCAGGTGAAAGGAAAAGAAGTGGCGACAGGAGAGGGGCGCACGAACAAGACGCCCCCTCGCCACTCGGAAAGTCGTAGTAGGAATACTACACCCTCACAAGGGGAGAACAAGAGCCTCAGGACAGGCGACACGCAATCCAGATCTTCCAGAACTCGTCACTCCAGGTCTGAGAGGCGAGGTCTGAAAGGTCACACACCGGGGAAGCACATACTGGCCCTCGCATACGCACCAGACAAGGTCCAGGCAGACAGAGTTGCCCAGATCGTCCGACCTACGGACCGTGCTAGAAAGAAAGCACGGTGGAAGGAGGACGCTAGAGCGCGCGATCCACACAGAGTTTCTGCCTTACAGCGGTTGGCTCCTCGGACGCATGGAAGCGTCGAGGTTGGAATGCCAATACCGCGCCCGGCCTACGAACCAGCGGACAAGGCATTGGCGAGGCTGCAGACCTCACCATTCGTCCCAGCAATAGAGAACGCGCCCCTACCGTCAGGCTTCCTACAGCCCAAATTCACAACATATGAGGGGAAGACGGACCCTTACTCACACTTAAGCCACTTTCGCCAGGTCATGGCTGTATACCGGCGGAATGAGGCCTTGATGTGCATCCTATTCCCTCAAGCCTAGGTGACCTAGGCTGACTTGGTTTGAGAAGCTTCCAGAGGGCAGCATAGCCTCCTGGGCGCAACTGGCGGAGGCGTTTGTAACGCGATTCAGAACAAACACGAAAACCCCAGTGGAGATCGACCAGTTACTCTCCATCGACATGGGTGATAAGGAGACCCTGAGGTCATATAACAGTCGCTACTGGGAGACATTCAACCAGATTGGGGACTGCCCAACCAATCTCGCCATTGCGCAATATAAAAGAGGCCTCCCAGTGGGAACAGACTAGGGACTCTATCACCATGACGCCACCCCTCACCATGGAGGCCCTGATGGAGAGAGTGCATCAGCACATCAGGGTGGAAGAGGATGGCGCTCGTGCCAAAGCAAAATCTGGCACGGCGCAGCACCAGAGAAGAAGGCCTCAGCAAAGGTCAACGCAGTAGACCGTCCGAACAGAAACGGACGTGGCAAAAGAGACAATGGAGAGGACCAAGAAAAGATGGTTGAGAGTCCGCACTGCCATCACCACGGTCTTCAAGAAACCGATCTACCGTATACTTAGCGAAATTCGAGACGAGCCTTTCGTCAAGTGGCCAGCTAAGTTAGGCGAAGCTCAGAAGGACTACGATGACAGATCGAGGTGCACCTTCCACAAAGAAAAGGGGCACCGCACTGAGAACTGCACACCATTGAGGCAGCATCTGGAAGAGTTAGTGGCGGCGGGTCACCTGGACAAATACATAGAAGGAGGGGCACAGCCAGCCCCCCAGGACCAGAATATGCCCAATGGAATGCCAAACGACGCCCCACCTCAAGGCGTCATCAACGTAATACATGGAGTCTTTGAACCTGAGCGTATGCGAGCTCAGAGGTTCAATCAAAAAGGCTGAGCACTTCAGAGAGCTAAGTGTCCAACCAGTCGCCAAAAAGGGGAAGAGAGGCCACAAATGTCATGTCCTTTCAGATAAAGACTTGGCAAATTTATTGCCCTCACAACGATGCCTTGGTCGTCACTCTTCGAGTCAAGGATTTTGACGTCAAGCGGATTCTGATTGACCAAGGTAGTTCGTGTGAAATCATGTATTATGAAACCTTCAAGCAACTAAAGTTCAGGAAAGACTTGGCCCTGCCGTATCCCCTTATGGATTCAACTCATGCCAGTGGCCCGTCGGCAAAATTATCCTCCCAGTCAGAGCAGGGAGTGTGACGAAACAAGTGGAGTTTTGGGTGATAAAGGTCCCTCCACCTACAACGTTATCTTGGGCAGAACATGGCTGCATGCCATGCGCTCGGTGGCATCCTCCTACCACCAAGTGATGCGATTTCCCAACGACACCGGAATAATTGAAGAAGTATATGGGGACCAGATTATGTCCAAACAATGCTTCGTCACAACGAATGGCAGCCGCGCTGCCAAAGGATATGTTCATTCGGTTGAAGAACCTGAGAGTAATGAACTGTTCGCAGAGGTTGGCAAAGCGGCTGATCAGAAAGCGGTGGAGACTTGGTGGAGTAGAATAGATGAGAAGAACCCGGATAAGTTCTTCTTGCTTGGTTCGTCGTTATCCAGCACTGAGATTGGAGGTATGGAATTCCTGACCTCCAACATCGAAGTGTTGCCTGGACGCCATACGACATGCCAGGCATTGATCCAAACCTCATCTGCCACCAACTCAATGTCCACCCTTCTGCAGCCAATCATTCAGCCGCACACGCAGATCGGCACTCCACCACGCCGAATAGTGGCAGAAGAAGTGGGAAACCTGCTGGAGGCAGGGCAATCAGAGAGGTACATTACCCAAGATGGATCTCCAACACCGTCGTAGTACCAAAGAAGAATGGCAAGTGGCGCGTCTGCGTCGACTACAAGACGGTCAACAAAGCGTCCAAAGGACAGTTTCCCCCTACCAAGGATAGATCAATTGGTGGACCTAACAGCAGGGCACAGCAGGCTTAGCTTCCTTGACGCATACAGAGGCTACCATCAGATAGCCATGCACGAACCTGATCAGGAAGTAACATCCTTCACCACTCCAAGAGGACTATACTGCTACAAGGTCATGCCCTTTGGCCTAAAGAACGCAGGGGCGACATTCCAGAGAATGGTCACAAAGATGTTCGAGCCATTGTTAGGCAGAACAATGGAGGCTTACATCGACGACATGGTGGTCAAAAGCAAGGATGCGGATGACCATCTAAAGGACCTAGATGAGATGTTCCAGATCCTGAAGAAACACAAGCTGCGCCTTAACGCTTCTAAGTGCGCATTCGGTGTAGGGTCTGGCAAGTTTCTGGGTTCCTGGTGACCAACCGGGGTATTGAGGCAGACCCCTCCCAAATCAAAGCAATTCAGGAGTTAGAGAGGCCTAACTCAGTGAAAGAAGTGCAGCATCTCACCGGCATGGCAGCAGCACTTAACCGATTCATCAGCCGGTCTTCAGACAGATTGCGTCCATTCTTTCAGTCATTAAAAGCTAAGTTTGAGTGGGACGAAGAATGCGACCGAGCTCTGGAGAGTTTGAAGGAATACATGTCTTCTCCACCACTACTTGTCACCCAATACCTGGAGAAGAACTCTTCCTCTACTTGGCAGTCTCTCAGCACGCGGTAAGTGCAGTGTTGGTTCGAGCAGAAGGCATCCAACATCTTCCAATCTTCTACGTCAGCAAGACATTGTTAGGGCCGAAACGAGGTATTTGCCACTGGAGAAACTGGCACTTGGCCTTAATGATGGCCTCAGGAAAATTGCACTACTTTCACGCCCACACCATGTTGTCTCACAGCCTTCCCACTCAAGGCTTTATTTGAAAGGGCGAACTTTTCTGGGCGAATTCTGAAGTGGGCAGTGGATTGGGACAATATGACATCAAGTTCCAACCCAGAACCGCAGTAAAGGCCCAATCTTTGGCAGACTTCGTCGCGGAGTTCACTCCTGGAAGCCACCAAGTCTGCCCAATCGACCTGACTGACACAACCGAACTAGGGATGGAGATTGACGCCGGAATAGCGCAACCCCTAGTGCAGGTACTCAGCCAGAGCCCAAGGCAGACCAGAGTAAGAAGCAAGGAGGAAAGCAGACCTTGCTACACCAAGTCAAAACTCACCAACAACTAATGACTTGGTCCCATCAGAGACAAGGGGCAGACTGCAACTATGGATCATGAAGAAACTCCAGCGACATTCCAGACCCCACAACATCATCTGATCCCTCCACTGCTGGAAGTTGTTTGTAGGGGAGATGTGGAAGCTCTTTGTGGATGGAGCATCCAACCGACATGGCGCAGGACTTGGCATAGTCCTCATCTCTCCAGACGGCCTGGTATGGAGCAAGCAATCAACCTTGGCTTCCCAGCATCAAATAATGAAGCGGAGTATGAAGCGCTTCTGCAGGCTCAAATCAGCAGCCTACATGAAGGCCACCGAGCTAATGGTTTACAGCGACTCACATTGGTGGTAAATCAAATATCTGGCGACTACGAGGCAAAGGATGAAGAATGGCCAAGTACCAAGATTGGTCAGAACAGAGATAAAAAGTTGAAGTAGTGAATAGAACAGATGGCAGGAGGAGAACAGCAGAGCAGACGAACTAGCAGGCTTCGCCTCAATGGCGGACACCTCCATCCTCACCCACTACTGATCGACTACCTGCCTAGACCAAGTATTGAAGACCCAGAAGCAGAAGAGGTATGTTGTGCGGAGTTAGGCCCTTCTTGGATGGATCCCATCATACTGTTCCTGAAAGACGGCACTCTACCAGAAGAAAAGAAAGAAGCCAACAGAATAAGAGCAAAGTCGCAACGATTTTGGCTCTCTCCATCCTTGGCATTATACAAGAAGTCGTTTTCAGGACCTTACTTAAAGTGTGTTCACCCCAGCAAGTGGAAGCATTCCTGTTCGAAATACATGAGGGGTATGTGGCAGCCATCAAGGAGGAAGATCATTGGCATACCGAGCTATTTCACAAGGATACTGGTGGCCATACATGCAAGCGGATTCAGAGAAGTATGTTAAAAAATGCGAAAAGTGTCAGAAGTTTGCACACAAATACACCAACCTGCCAGAGAACTCTACCTTAACTAGTCCATGGCCTTTCGCAATGTGGGGCTTAGACATAGTAGGCCACTTCCAACAGCACCAGGCAACAGGAAGTTCTTTCTTGCGGCAACAGACTACTTCACAAAGTGGGTGGAAGCAGAAGCCTTGGCGTCAATCAAGGAAAAAGATGTGAAGAAGTTTGTCTGGCAGAATATCATTACTCGCTTTGGCATACCAAAGGCACTGATCTCAGACAACGGCACTCAATTCGATGGTAGGATTTTCAGAGGCTTTTGTGAAGAGTACAAGATAGAGTTCTACAATTCTACACCGGCATATCCCCAAGCAAATGGTCAAGCAGAGGCGTCAAACAAGGTAGTCTTGGACGGATTGAAGAAAAGGTTAGAAAGCCAAAGGCAAGTGGGCAGAAGAGCTCCCTCATGTTTTATGGGCTTACCGCACCACCACGCGGTCAACAGGAGAAACACCATTCTCCTTAGCTTATGGCATGGAAGCAGTCATCCCATTAGAAGTTGGCCTCCCCACAATTCGAGCGAAAACTTTGATCCAGACCTAAATGGCGAAGCCATAGCATTAGAACTTGACCTTGCAGAAGAAAGAAGAGAAGAGCATTGGTTCACATCGCCTCCTACCACAAGAGTTGTCCAGAAATATAACAAAACAGTGCATCCAAGCAATTCAAGATCGGAGATTGGGTACTCGCAAGGTGATGGGAAACACCTTGGTTCCAGGAGATGGCAAGTTAGGACCTAACTGGGAAGGACCTTACAAAGTGGTCGGATTAGCAGGCAAAGGGGCATACCACTTGGAAGATGAGGACGGCAAAAGAATTCCCAGCCATGGAATACGGCAAATCTCAAGTTGTTTTATTTCTAGCTTTTTTCTTTTAAGTATGTGTAATTTTTTACTTCCTCAATAAAACAATCGATTCTTTTCAGCATTATTGTTTTCAGTAAAAGTAGCTTTAGAAAGTTAGTTGTAAACATAGTTGGCCGAATAACCAACTATGACCTCCTAAGCCCAGGATAAGGATCCAGGCTGCAGGACGTTTGGTCGGAAAAACCAAACACTTTATTCTAAGTTGGCTGGAAAAACCAACTAGAGGTTGGCTGGATTAAACCAACACCCTCCTAAGCCCAGGATAAGGATCCAGGCTGCAGGACGTTTGGTCGGAAAAACCAAACACTTTATTCTAAGTTGGCTGGAAAAACCAACTTAGAGGTTGGCTGGATTAAACCAACACCCTCCTAAGCCCAGGATCAGGATCCAGGCTGCAGGACGTTTGGTCAAATAACCAAACACTTTATTCTGAGTTGGCTGGATTAAACCAACTTTGTACTCTTCAGCCGAAGTAAGTATATCGGCTGAAGAGTGGTTGGCTGGATTAAACCAACACTTTGTACTCTTCAGCCGAAGTAAGTTATATCGGCTGAAGAGTGGTTGGCTGGATTAAACCAACACTTTGTACTCTTCAGCCGAAGTAAGTATATCGGCTGAAGAGTGGTTGGCTGGATTAAACCAACACTTTGTACTCTTCAGCCGAAGAGTTATATCGGCTGAAGAGTGGTTGGCTGGATTAAACCAACACTTTGTACTCTTCAGCCGAAGTGAGTATATCGGCTGAAGAGTGGTTGGCTGGATTAAACCAACACTTTGTACTCTTCAGCCGAAGTAAGTCGTATCGGCTGAAGAGTGGTTGGCTGGATTAAACCAACACAATACTCTTCAGCCGAAGTAAGTTATATCGGCTGAAGAGTGGTTGGCTAGTAAGTTAGCTAGCTAGACGAGGTCACAGTCATACAAAATAGTTCAGATAGAAAATTCATAACGGATGCAAGCATGCATACACAAAACCGAAATAAGAGTTGAAGGAAATTTTCATTCAAAAACGGAGAAGTACAATTTGGGGGGCTTCAGCCCGGTTACAAAAAAGTTCAAATACAACAAAAGAGAAAGAAAACAATCATTGAAGAAGTGCGTCTAGTTCGGCATCGAATTCCGCATCAGCAGTCGCCTGAAGTCCGGTATCAGAAGGGAGCACGGTTTGAAGTGGAACTTCGGTGTCAGCCTGAACTTCAGGGTCAGTCGGCTGAAGCTCAGGAGTTGGATCCTCAATAAATGGCTCAGACCGAACTGCCTTATCGCTTTGCTGCTCGTTGACAACCGGAGTGTGAGTTTGCTCCTCATCTTCATCATCATCATCATCATCACCGGACCCCTCCAGGAAGGCTTTTTGTAGATCGGCCGCGTATTGTAAGAGTGAGGCTGGAATGGAGTACGGTGGAGCGTTGTAGACCTCAGTGTCAGGCGTACAACCGAGCTTCTCCACCGCAGCCCTCCAGCCACATTTAAAAAACAGGTCTTTTGCCGCATTGCATTGAAGAATGTAGGCGTCTTCGGCCTCCTTGAAGCCCCGCTTCTCGGCCTCCTTCACCTCCCCCTTCAAGTGCTTTATCTCGGCGTCCTTCTTCTTTTCAATTCCAGCCAAGCTACGCAAGTATCTATCTTTTGCCTCAATGGCAACTTTTTTCTTCTCGGCCTCGACCGAGTTAGCAACCTCGGTCAGACGACCGTTCTCTGCCCTGAGCTCGGCCAGTTGCTTCTTCGCCTCCTCCAGCTCGGCTGTTTTCAGTTCGGCCTCAGCCATGGCCTCTCTGGTACTCCTCCTGAGCTCCATGACCCTCCTGTGAGTAACTTGGTTTTTTTGGATGGCCTGCAAAAGAGAAATAACGTCAGCCGGACTCCGAGTTGAAAAAAAACCTTACATACAGAGGAATACTGACTTACTAGCATCATGGACTTGGTAGAGGACCGGATTGACTTTAGCTCGGTGTTGAGCTGTTTGTAGTGGTGCTCCATGTCTTTGGGAGACACACACTCTTGGCCAAATTGAAAGCCATCTGATGGTCCTTCTCTGAGACCACCGAATCAGACGTGGTGATGTCTCGGTCATTGAAGGTGAGTACAGGAGTCCACTTGGGAGAGGCAGTTCGGTCGGTGGGTTCCGGTTGGAGGCTCGGTTGAGGGCTTGGGGAGGACTTGCTGGCAGGACGGTCTTGTCTTCATCAGCAAGACGTGGCTCGGTTTGGTTAGTCCGGGCACGTTTGCTTGGTCGTGATGAAGATGGCCGTTGAGATGGGAGTGCCACCACGGTCTCGGTGGCACGGCCGATTCCCTGAACCTCGGCTGGAGTTGTCTCGGTTAGGAGGGCCTTCAATCTGTTCTTCTTAGCCATTTCTTGCTCAGCGGTGAGTGGAACAAGGTTGATCTGAGGCAAGTTTGGGTCCGGTTCTGGCGCGTCTTCAAGCAGGAAGTCGGTTACCCTTGCTTTGCGGCGACCGGAGTAACGGTAGGTCGGTTGGAAGTCTAGGAGCTTTGCCCAACTTCTCCCTTTATCGCAGTGCGACGCGCAGAACACCGAGGTTGGGGTAGCCGTAGTTGGAGAGGAGATGGGCTTTGTCTGCAAAGGAAACAACTGTTAGTCCGGTGCAAGAATAGAAACCGAAGTAAAAGACAAGAATATATGGAAAACCGAAGTAAGTATACCAGGAATTCCTTTGTTCCAGTTTATAGCCCAGCCAGGAATCTGGGCCTGGTGGTCCTCATAATTTCCAGAGACCCAAAAGAAGTCATCATCGTTCAAATCCTTGTCCGGCGTATGTTTTATTATTTTCTCTCGGCCACGGCGTATTCTCAAGTAGTAACACCAGCCTTCATTTTTTGATCCTATGGAGTATTGGTGAAGTATCTCGGCCAAACCTAGGTTTAGACCGGTTTGTTGGTTTAGTGCGGCTATACCCATGATTATTCGGTATGTGTTAGTAGACAGCTGAGTGGGGCACAGTCTGGTTTGTCTTAGAAATTCACATATTAGGGGTTGGACTGGGAATCTGAGTCCGGTTTCTATTATGGATTGGAGGGTAAAGGGGACAAAGCCTTCATTGCCCCATGGGTCTACATCTTGTTTGGCTAAAGTGAGATTTACATCGGCTGGAATATTATAATCCTTCCTAAATTCGGCTAGGCCTCCTGGGGTTTCTACTAGGAATCTGTACTTCCCCATTTATTTTAACTTAGAAATAAATTACTTCGGTTGAGAAAGTGTGCTCAGTAGCTCGGCTGAGCGCAGGGACGTGCCTGGCAACCTAAGTCTGCAAAGTGGAAAAACAAGGTGTTAAGCACAGATCGAAGACCGTGCTACCAAAACAAAGCAAGAAAAGTCTAGTCTTATTTCGGTTCGGCAGGGTGCTATGGTAATTACATCGGTTTCTGAAAGGTTCTCCCTATTTCGGTTTCACCTGTGGTATTTCTTATTCCGGTTAGGCCTAAAGGGGCAGTTTTCTCAGTTCGGTTTAGGAACTTAGAAAGCTGGTTAGGCCCCCAAGGCTTAGCTCGGTCAAAGGCCCGAGTTTCTAGTTCAAAAGTGTGTTTTTATTTCGGCTAGAGTGTATCAAAGGGGAACCTGTGAAAACTACTACTGCTGTGTCGTGTACAAGTTCTAGTCCGGTTGCAGTCTGCCTAGATTTTTATATAGCAAGAACAATATTCTAGTTCGGTTAAAACATGTACAAGGATCAAAAAGGTGTTCTACTTGCTAAATCAGTGTGTTCAAAGTGTTCTTGTGAAGTTCTTCAGAAAGTGCAGATATGGTAGAAGAAAAACAAAGTGTTTTGTAGCAACACGTGGCATGAACAGCTATGGACTAAAATGAAAGCCAAAAAAAAAAAAAAAACAGAAAAACAAAAATGGATTTGTATACTTACCAGAGGAAGGGGAAAAAACACTGAAGGATTGATGCGGCAGCAAAGGAAGACACGAACTTTAGAGGCACCAGAGAGAGAGAAGATGAACAGAGGTCAGTGTGATTCAAAAATGAAGGGTTCTTTTGGTGTAAAGGGAGAAAGAGAGCGGGAACTGTTCAAATGTTACGAAGTACGAGGGTGCTACAGCTGTGGGAGGCCAATTAGAGCCTGCCACGTGTCATGGGAAGGACAAGCGTTTCAGTTTCTGCAACTGAAGAGACGTTTGACCGGACGTGCATAGCTCGGCTTGAGTTTAGCTCGGCTGGAGAAACTAAAAGGTTTTCAGCTCGGCCGGAATAGCTAAAGGATTATAGCTCGGTTGGATAAGCTAAAACTTTAGCCCGGTTTTATAGACAGGTAATCCCTATCATGCTGTGCAGATGGAATTAAGGGGCAATTGAGAGGGTAATTTATGTAAAAATTGGGCCGAGCTAGAATAAGTGGGCCGATCTATGGGCCGTATTAAACAAGCTTAGAGCATGGGCCGCGGACAAGTAGTAGTTCGGCCCAGAGAAAGAAGTTCGTCGCCGGATGAAGAGAGGGCTTAGTTCGGTCGACCGTTGCCCCTCACTCAGATGGCAGTTCGGTCCTAAGTGTGTTAGATCGGTCCCAAAGTTTAGACCGGTTATGGCGCGGTAGGTTAGTCTGGTCTAAGGGCCTTGTTAATACTTAGCTCGGTTGTAGAAGGAGAACCGAGGTGAGGATCGTAATTAAAGAGCCGGACTAAGTATAGCTCGGTTAAAGATCACATGTGCCTTGCTTACTTGGTGTCAGAGTTACTTCGGTTTAGCTCTCTTATGGATAGCTCGGTTTTAGCGTATGAAAGCCGGGATAAGAGAAAGGAAGGTTACAGCCGAAGTGAGAGTTATCTTGGTCATGTGGTAGTTCGGCCATAAGAAGAGCCATCTCACTTGGCTTAAGCAGTGAGGAGGGTATTGGAGGATAAGCCTTATCTTCCAGGAGTATGAATCCTAGGAGGACTCTACGCAAGGAGGAGTAATCCTAGAAGGACTCTACTTGGGGGAATAAGAGTCCCACCAGGATTGTGCCGCGCAAAACCTATATAAGCTCACCAATATCACCTTTGGAGAGGTAATGCAACTTTTGCTCCCTGAATACATAGAGCTTTTGCCTTCCTGTCTTGCTTACTGACTTAGGCATCGGAGAGGTTTCCGGCACACACCCGCCGGTCAGTTCACGCTTGTGTTTTCAGGTGACCAAGCGACGTTGTACGGAGGAGCACAGACTTGATCAACAGGATTATACGAGAAGGTGTATTTCTTTCCCGTACACAATCTATACTATATATTAAGCAAAAGGGGGTTTTTAACCCCAAGGCCTATGGGAGCTCCAATCTCCTAATCCTAATTTTCTAATTTTTTGATTTAAAAAAAAAAAAAACCCCAGCATTTATTGACTTCTCTCAACCCAACCTCAACATTTATTGACTTTTCCCAACCCACAATCCCTTTTGACTTCTCTCATAATTATTGCAACATTCTTTTCAATTTTTCTCATAAACTATGATTACACACAAAAATAAAAAATAAAAAAGATAAGAATTTAGCTATAAATCTCAAAAAGATATAACATCTAAATTTGAATTATGATTTTATAATATAATTATGTTTTTTTTTTTTATGTATATCTATCAAAATTTTAAATTGGGGTTTTTAACCACAAGGCCTGTGGGAGTTCCAATCTCCTAATCCTAATTTTCTAATTTTTTGATTTAAAAAAAAAAAAAAAACCTCAGCATTTATTGACTTCTCCCAACCCAACCTCAGCATTTATTGATTTTTCCCAACCCACAATCCCTTTTGACTTCTCTCATAATTATTGCAACATCCTTTTCAATTTCTCCCATAAACTATGGTTACACACAAAAATAAAAAATAAAAAAGATAAGAATTTAGTTATAGATCTCAAAAAGATATAACATCTAAATTTGAATTATGATTTAATAATATAATTATGTATTTTTTTTATGTATATCTATCAAAATTTTAAATCACTTAATGGGACAAATTAATCAATTTTTCAAAATTAATGATTTTTAATTTACAAAATAGATTAAAAAAAACTATTGATTGATTTATTTATTTAATAACAAAAATATTTATAATCTCTCTCTCCTAATCTCTCTCACAAATTTTTTAAAAAAATATTAAAACTTGCATTCATTTTCTCTTCTCCAAAAAATCAGATAGGAGCTCCAATCTTCTAATCCTAATTTTCTAATTTTTCGATTTAAAAAAAAAAAAAATCTCAGCATTTATTGACTTCTCCCAACCCAACCTCAGCATTTATTGACATTTCCCAACACACAATCCCTTTTGACTTCTCTCATAATTATTGCAACACCCTTTTCAATTTCTCTCATACACTATGGTTACACACAAAAATTTAAAAAAAAATAAGAATTTAGCTATAGATCTCAAAAAAATATAACATCTAAATTTAAATTGTGATTTAATAATATAATTATGTATTTTTTTTTTATGTATATCTATCAAAATTTTAAATTACTTAATGGGACAAATTAATCAATTTTTCAAAATTATTGATTTTTAATTTACAAAATAGATTAAAAAAAACTATTGACTGATTTTTTATTTAATAACAAAAATATTTCATAATCTCTCCCTCCTAATCTCTCTCATAAATTTTCAAAAAAAATATTACAACTTGCATTCATTTTCTCTTCCCCAAAAAATCAGATAATATTTTCTATTAAAGTTGTAGATATCTACCTATATTTTATATATTATATATAACATAACAAAAAAACTAAAAAACTAAAAAAAAAATCTTTAAAATTTATCTAAATAAACTTTAAATCAATAAAACTCACATGTCTATCACATATCTAACTCACATCGTAACTTACCTAAATAATAATAATTAAAAACAAATGGAAACCACAGATAAATTAAATTTAAAAAAAAAAAGATACCCACAACTCCATCTTAAATAAATTGAAAAAAAAAAAACCTGAATAGAAATCACACAAAAATAAAAATAAAAATAAAAAAGATATATCTATCTATCTATCTATCTATATCTATACTATATATTAAGCAAAATGAGATTTTTAACCCCAAGGCCCATGGAAGCTTCGATATCCCAATCTAAATTTTTTAAATTTTTTATTTAAAAAATAAAAAAAAAACTCAACATTTATTGATTTGGTCAAAATCCCCTGATTAGCATTTATTAACTTTTTTCAATCCACATATCTTTCCACATGCGTGCAATTATTGATTTGGTCAAAATTCTCTGATCAGCATTTAAAATCCCCTTATACAAATAATTATAGATACAATTCGTGTATAGTTACTGCAGTACCCTTTTCAACTTCCCCCATACACTATGGTTAGTGATAAGAAAAAAATCTTAAAAAACATAATTTATATATTAAAAAAAATCTAAAACAAATATAAATATCTATAATTATAGTTATGAGAGAAGTCAAAAGGGATTGTGGGGTGCGAAAAGTCAATAAATGCTGAGGTTGGGTTGGGAGAAGTCAATAAATGCTGAGGTTTTTTTTTTTTTTTTTAAATCAAAAAATTAGAAAATTAGGATTACGAGATTGGAGCTCCCACAGGCCTTGGGGTTAAAAACACCCGTTTGCTTAATATATAGTATAGATTGTAAACACAATAAAATAGGAGGGCATTCATGTCTACACGGTTTTTTTTATAAAATCTCCTCCATTATAATAAGATAGCACTTTTTTTTTCTCTTGTAACGCCCTCAGAAATAACCCATAGCACACACAATACTAAGATGCATTACTTAAGAAAATAAACCATAATTCATTCATCAGAGTATCTTTAAATAAAGACATTACATGTAATAATGAAAGTAAATGCCCTATGGGCTTACATCTTTCCAAGCCAACACTTGGTCGCAAAATGTGAGTACTAACTCAACTACAAATTAAGCCTTCGGCTTGTGATTACATGTAATATCAAAACAAAACAAATAACTAAACTAGTCTTCAAATCCAAGTCCTTCCAAACTAAGTCCTTGGAGGTAGCTTATCACCTGAACCTGAAAATGATGTTCCCATAAAGGGTGAGCCACAGCCCAGTAGAAAGATACTAAACCAAATATAAGCATTGAATAAAGCCATAGCATTCAATAGATGGTTAACACTAAATGTCATATTCACTTTCCATTATCTATTCAACTTTCTATTATTATCAACATGGCTCAGAACCTGGCCAAACTACAACAGTGAACAATATATCATATTCACATACTTCCAATCTCAACAAAACAAATGCGACACAGGCTCATATCAAAACACTTCCATACTTCCAATATGATACACATTTTAGTGTTGTATCAATAACATGCAAAAACACTTCAATATCAATAAGCACACATAATAGTGATGCTAATGGAGTCCATCCCCTATCTCCTCCCAAACAAAATCCAGTTTAGAGGTCCATCCCCTATCTTCCCCTAAACCGTGGAGTACATCCCCTATCTCCTCCCACACAATGCAATGTATGTAAACACATAACGTATACAACACACAATCAATACATTTAATGTCTGTATTAATTCAACAGTCAAAGTTAATGACTAAACCAATGTGATTAGTTTCAGTTATCCCTAATCCACATGCAATGTCTACAACAATCATGACTATCCTCCACCGATAGCCCAAAACAGTTATTTTTAAACAGGAAATAAATAAATCAACAATTCAATAGGAGAGTGATTTAAATTAATCAACTACCCCATTTAAACAATAAATTCCTCAATCTCATGAATTCAACTAATTTCCCCAATTTTCCTTAAATTAAACATACAATTCAATTTAAAAAACAACTAGGGTTTTCCCAAAATTACCAAATTACCCCCCAACATATTAAAATACTAAAACTTAGAACAAAACGTATATATGGAGTAGGAAATCCCTACCTCGAAGAAATAACCCAAAAGAGAAGACGAAGATGATGACCCAAACTCCAAAGTGCTCCAAAACCCAAATTGTTCAGATTAAACTGAAGCCCTCGACCCACTCTATCTTTTTAATAAAGCAAACACACCCTAAATAGATCAAACCTAAGAGAGAAGAGAGGGAGAAGTCGGACCTAGGGTTTGGGATCAAAAAGAGGATGAAAAACTGTCCAAAAACCCGTTGCTGCCTATTTAAACTGAACAGGCTCGCTCGAGCGAAGACATGGTCGCTCGAGCGACCAGACACAAGAAATCCTTGCTCGAGCCAAGAAAAGCTCGTTCGAGCCAAAAACTCGATGCTTCAGGTCTGCAACCCAGAAGCTCGCTCGAGCGATGAAATGCTCACTCGAACGAAGGACTCGAAAACATACACCTCGCTCGCTCGAGCCAAGAAACACAACTCTCAGGTCCTAAGCCCAGACACAGACTCTCGCTCGAGCGACCAAAACCTGGCTCGAGCGAAGGGCTAAAAACAATTGCTCGCTCGAGCGACCAACTCCTCGCTCGAGCGAAGGTCCAAAAATCTGGACAGCAACACTTGGTTTCCAACTCAACCAACCTGTAACAAAACCTGCCCAACATATCCTCTAACTCAAAAATAAGGAATTAAAGGACAACAACAACAATAGAATAACAATTGAATCTACGAAACATAAGTTCGGGTACAACAACCAAATGGGAAAAGACCGGGGTCGCTATAACCTCCGCCCCTTAAAAGAATTTCGTCCCCGAAATTAAGCATAAGTTTTTGAAAACAGGTTTTTCTCAAATTCCAACAATATGACGATTTAATAATAAACAACTTGACCCAAAACTGGCCATTTCATCTCTTATCAAGAGGCATCTCATAATATGTATATAAAACAACATATATTTCAACCTGTATCAGTATTATGCATTTTCCTTCCAATTTAACAATTTCAATACACCTGATTCCCATTTCTATATCATATTCAATTCCATGATATATATAAAACACATTCAATCTATAAATGTGATATTCCACTTCCATTATGAAGCAAGTTTTAAACAACTATCATTAAACCAAAACATTCTCAATGTTTTACAACTTAAGACAGATATATAAAATTCTTAAGTCCAACAATATTACAAAATATTACATATCAATAAACATGTCCGGATATTTCTCGCGGACTTCCAACTCACGTTCCCAAGTGGCTTCCTCCACCCCGTGATGTTTCCACAAGACCTTTACCAAAGGGATGGTCTTGCCTCGCAAAACTTGATCCCGCCTATCCAAGACTCGAATCGGTCTCTCCTCATACGAGACATCCTCCTCAACCACTAAATCAGTCCAATCCAACACATGTGATGGATCCGGCTCATACTTCTGAAGCATACTCACATGAAACACGTCATGTACTCCGGACAACTGCGGTGGCAAAGCTAAACGATAAGCAGCCTCGCCAATCCTCTCAAGGATCTCAAAAGGACCAATGAACCGAGGGGACAACTTCCCGCTCTTCCCAAACCTCATCAATCCCCGTCTAGGTGATATCTTCAGAAAGATATGATACCCCCCCTCAAACACCAACGGTCTCCTCCTACGGTCGGCATAAGATTCTGACGACTCTGGGCTGTAACCAGCCTCTTACGGATAAGCTCAACTTTCTCCGTCGTTTCCCTCACAACTCTAGACCCAACAAAGGTGCATCACCCACCTCGGCCCAACAAACGGGAGACCTACACGGTCGGCCATACAAGGCCTCAAATGGTGCCATACCAATACTAGACTGGAAACTGTTGTTGTAGGCAAACTCCACTAATAGCAAGTGCCTCTCCCATGACCCGCTAAAGTCAAGAACACAACCCCGAAGCATATCCTCAAGGATCTGAATAGTACGCTCGGACTGCCCGTCAGTCTGAGGATGATAAGTCGTGCTAAAGGTCAACTTAGTGCCTAAAGCACTCTGCAACTCTGCCACAACCTGGCAGTGAAACGAGGATCTCTATCTGAGACGATCGTCACTGGGACCCCGTGCAACCTCACTATGTCCCGAATGTACAAGTCGGCAAGATGATCTACCGAATCTCTCACGCGCATAAGAATGAAGTACGCCGACTTAGTCAACCGGTCTACAACCACCCAAATAGCATCACTACCTACCCGCTGAGTCCTCGGAAGACCTACAACGAAGTCTAGTGACATGCTCCCACTTCCACTCGGCAATAGGCAAGGGTTGCAACAAACCCGCTGGCCTCTGATGTTCGGCCTTCACTTGCTGACAAGTAAGGCACTTAGACACGAACGCTGCCACATCTCTTTTCATACATACCCCCCCACCAAAATGGCGACCCAGATCCCGATACATCTTAGTGCCTTCCGGATGCACCGCAAGGCGCGAATGATGAAACTCTCGGAGTACCCTCTCTCGGCAAGACTCCGGCACAAAAGACGGTCTCGGTATCTCACACTCAGGTCGGGATACACCGTCAAACCCTTCTCAACCTTCCCACTGGAGATCTTCTCTCGAAGGGAGTGTACTTCAAGGTCACCCCTCTGAGCCTCTAACACTCGAGTCACAAGTGTAGGCTGCGCAACAACAGAAAACAAGGCCGCAGCCTCAACGGATTCGCCCAGAAGCAAATCAAACTCCCCAAGTGCACCCAACATCTCCCTCCCGAATGGCTATACTAGCTATGTCACCAACAGGTTTCCTGCTAAGGGCATCGGCCACCACATTGGCCTTCCCCGGATGATAATGTAACTCGAAGTCATAATCCTCAATAAACTCCATCCACCACCTCCTCTGCCTCAAGTTCAAGTCTTTCTGCGTAAACAGATATTTCAGACTCTTATGATCCGAGAATACCTCAACCTCTCACCGTAAAGATAATGCCTCTAAATCTTCAAGGCAAATATTACAGCTGCTAACTCTAGATCATGTGTAGGGTAATTCTGCTCGTGAATTTTCAACTGACGCGAGCCATAGGCAACCACTTTCCCTTCTTGCATTAACACACAACCCAGACCCTCTCGTGAGGCGTCACAATAGACTGCATAACCCAACCCTCTCCGGAATTATCAAGACTGGAGCGGTGGTCAATCTAACTTTCAACTCCTGGAACGACTTTTCACAAGTCTCATTCCATACAAACTTGACTCCCTTCCGAGTCAATCTAGTCAAAGGCGAAGCTAACCTGGAGAAATCGTTCACAAACCGGCGATAATACCCAGCTAACCCCAGAAAACTGCGGATCTCAAACACACTCTTAGGCTGTGCCCAATCTTGCACTGCTTCAGTCTTGGATGTATCAACTGACACTCCTTCCCCAGAAACCACATGGCCTAAGAACTTGACCTCTTCTAGCCAGAACTCACACTTCCCAAACTTAGCATAAAGCTTATGGGCTCTAAGTAACTCAAGCACCACTCTCAAGTATTCCTTATGCTCCTCTTCCGAAGGTGAATAAATAAGAATGTCGTCCACGAAGACAACTACAAAACGGTCTAAGAATTCTCGAAATATCCGGTTCATCAAATCCATAAACACTGCCGGTGCATTGGTGAGCCCAATGGCATCACCAGAAACTCATAGTGGCCATACCGCGTACGGAATGCCGTCTTCGAATATCCTCCTCCTTGACCCTCAACTGGTGGTAACCCGATCTCAAATCTATCTTAGAGAAACAACGGGAACCCTCAACTGGTCGAACAGATCATCTATACGAGGCATAGGGTACTTATTCTTAACCGTAGCCCGATTCAATTTTCGGTAATCTATACAAAGTCTCAAAGCACCACCTTTCTTTTTAACAAAGAGGGCCGGTACTCCCCACGGCGAAACACTAAGACGGATATAGCCCTTATCTAGCAACTCTTGGAGCTGAATCTTCAACTCAACTAACTCGGCTGGGGCAAAACGATAAGGTGCCATAGAAATTGGCGCCGTGCCGGGCACTAGGTCAATAGAGAACTCAATCTCTCGATGCGGTGGCAACCCAACAAGATCCTCGGGAAAGACGTCCGAGTACTCACAAACCACCCTTGGCAACACAATCTGAGTCTCATCAACCTCACTAATCGAAAGATTAGCAAGTAGACCACTAAGCTCACTCCGCCCTCGTGAAACATACCCCGGTGGCAAAACACTACCAACCCGTCCCCCAGAAAATGGAAACACTCTCCGCTAATGGTACAACAAGTGACCCTCTGACGGTAGCAATCAATAACTGCCCGGTATGACGATAACCAGTTCATACCCAAAATAACATCAAAGCCCTTCATAGGTATAACTACAAAAGAAAATGGGATTCTATGATCATCGACTTCTATATCACAACCCCTAACACCTTGTTTCAAGATCAATTCACCCCCAATAGGTGACACTACACAAATAGGAGAGGCTAACTGTGCTAACTCCAACTCCAAAACAGATGCAAATGCAGCAGACACAAAGGAATGAGATGCACCCGTATCAATCAAAACATTAGCAACAAGTTGCAAAACAAGAAGGTACCTCTCACCACCACCGATGGAGCCGGTACTAGGTCCTGCGCGGTAACAGCATACACGCGCCCAGATGGTCCCTGATCAACCTGCTCACCCCTAGGAGCATAAGACTACTGCACAGACTGGGACGAAGAAGCCCCCTGATTGGCCCTCGAGGCCTGACCCGACTGAGCTGGCTGCTGACCCTGAGTCTGCCTCAAACCAGATGCACCAGGTGTGCCACCCAACTGCGGGCAATACCTCTTCATGTGCCCTGGCTGACCACACTGATAACACGAGAGCGGCTGGCCTCTACCCTGACTCTGGCTCTGAGATCGAGCCGAAGAAGATGCTGCTCTCTGACCTCCTCCCCTCTGAGGACAAACTGGAGACTTGTGGCCCAGCTGACCACACTTGAAACAGGTAATGTCTCCCTGGATGCCTTTTCCAGAACTAGCACTCGGTACTGGAAAAGTAGATCTAGAAAAGCTACCCTGAGTCTGCTGAGGAGTAAAACCTCTCTGCCTCTTGCCATCACCCTGGCCATCCTGACTCCTCTTGGAGCCTTTCTGTCCTTCCTCCTCTTCTTGCATCATGATCTCCGTATGGGCTGCAGCATCAACCAGACGCCCATAATCCCGAATCATAGACCGAACAACCCTCAGCTTAAGGCCACGTCTCAATTTCTTCTCAAACTCAATGCATCGGCGTTCCTCAGACGCCACTAACTCAGGTGCAAACCTGGACAAACTAGTGAATGCAGCCTCAAACTCGGCCACTGAAGAACTCGACTGCTTAAGCTGACAGAACTGGTCTCTCAGCTTCTCCCTGACTGCCGGAGATAAGAACCTCTCCTGGAAAGCATTCACAAAAGCCTCCCACGTACCTCCTATACGACCTTTGGTGAACTTCCACCACTGACCCGCATCCCCCTTCAGCTGGAATGATGCCAAGGTCACCTTCAACCCCTCGTCTTCGATGCCAAGCATCTCAAACGTTTTCGTTGTCTGTTCGAGCCATTCGTCTGCCTTAAGCGGCTCTTTAGGGTCACCCACAAATTCATCCGGATTAGACCGGAAAAACTCCCTCTTCAGAAAGGAAGGCCCTGCATCCGCAACAACAACCTGAGCCTGATTCTCAGCTCTGAGGATGCCTACTGACTCCCTGAATGCCCCTGCTATCTCTCAGGCTAAAGCGCCCATAGCCTGCTGGCCTACTGGCTCGGCCACATTGGCCTGGCCTATTCCCTCCTACACTGCCGGAATCTCCTCTGGCACAGGCACCTCTTGCCTACCCGACCTACCACGCCTACCGCGTCCTCGTCCTCGTCCTGACATCCTAATACAAGAAACAAAGACGTTAGCACATTAATAAATGTGCTGAAGCTAAACACTCGCGTCCTAATGCATTGGACAACAATAATTCATTCAACGTAAGCACATAATCACATAAGCACCTACGAATTTCATTCCCGGATAATGATAGTCCCAAAGCGTTACTATAGTTCCGGTTGGAAGCAGCAGTGATCAAGTGCCTTTCCAACAAGACTACTAGAAACTCAAGGGTCCAATCAACATCCTAGAAACTACGTTCCATACCCACATAATCACATAAACATGTTATCATATAAGCATATAACAGTACATCTAAGTCTCTATCAAACGAGACGAACCCATTGTGATACTAATCACTTCCCACGTACCCAAAGTATTCAAACCCGGTACGCTCTGATACCAAGTTGTAACGCCCGCAGAAATAACCCATAGCACACACAATACTAAGATACATTACTTAAGAAAATAAACCATAATTCATTCATCAGAGTATCTTTAAATAAAGACATTACATGTAATAATGAAAGTAAATGCCCTATGGGCTTACATCTTTCCAAGCCAACACTTGGTCACAAAATGTGAGTACTAACTCAACTACAAATTAAGCCCTCGGCTTGTGATTACATGTAATATCAAAACAAAACAAATAACTAAACTAGTCTTCAAATCCAAGTCCTTCCAAACTAAGTCCTTGGAGGTAGCTTATCACCTGAACCTGAAAATGATGTTCCCATAAAGGGTGAGCCACAGCCCAGTAGAAAGATACTAAACCAAATATAAGCATTGAATAAAGCCATAGCATTCAATAGATGGTTAACACTAAATGTCATATTCACTTTCCATTATCTATTCAACTTTCCATTATTATCAACATGGCTCAGAACCTGGCCAAACTACAACAGTGAACAATATATCATATTCACATACTTCCAATCTCAACAAAACAAATGAGACACAGGCTCATATCAAAACACTTCCATACTTCCAATATGATACACATTTTAGTGTTGTATCAATAACATGCAAAAACACTTCAATATCAATAAGCACACATAATAGTGATGCTAATGGAGTCCATCCCCTATCTCCTTCCAAACAAAATCCGGTTTAGAGGTCCATCCCCTATCTTCCCCTAAACCGTGGAGTACATCCCCTATCTCCTCCCACACAATGCAATGTATGTAAACACATAACGTATACAACACACAATCAATACATTTAATGTCTGTATTAATTCAACAGTCAAAGTTAATGACTAAACCAATGTGATTAGTTTCAGTTATCCCTAATCCACATTCAATGTCTACAACAATCATGACTATCCTCCACCGATAGCCCAAAACAGTTATTTCTAAACAAGAAATAAATAAATCAACAATTCAATAGGAGAGTGATTTAAATTAATCAACTACCCCATTTAAACAATAAATTCCTCAATCTCATGAATTCAACTAATTTCCCCAATTTTTCTTAAATTAAACATACAATTCAATTTAATAAAACAACTAGGGTTTTCCCAAAATTACCAAATTACCCCCCAACATATTAAAATACTAAAACTTAGAACAAAACGTATACATTGGAGTAGGAAATCCCTACCTCGAAGAAATAACCCAAAAGAGAAGACGAAGATGATGACCCAAACTCCAAAGTGCTCCAAAACCCAAATTGTTCAGATTAAACTGAAGCCCTCGACCCACTCTATCTTTTTAATAAAGCAACTAGGGTAGAAACACACCCTAAATAGATCAAACCTAAGAGAGAAGAGAGGGAGAAGTCGGACCTAGGGTTTGGGATCAAAAAGAGGATGAAAAATTGTCCAAAAACCCGTTGCTACCTATTTAAACTGAACAGGCTCGCTTGAGCGAAGACATGGTCGCTCGAGCGACCAGACACAAGAAATCCTTGCTCGAGCGAAGAAAAGCTCGCTCGAGCCAAAAACTCGATGCTTCAGGTCTGCAACCCAGAAGCTCGCTCGAGCGACGAAATGCTCGCTCGAGCGAAGGACTCGAAAACATACACCTCGCTCGCTCGAGCGAAGGAAGCTCGCTCGAGCCAAGAAACACAACTCTCAGGTCCTAAGCCCAGACACAGACTCTCGCTCGAGCGACCAAAACTTGGCTCGAGCGAAGGGCTAAAAACAACTGCTCGCTCGAGCGACCAACTCCTCGCTCGAGCGAAGGTCCAAAAATCTGGACAGCAACACTTGGTTTCCAACCCAACCAACCTGTAACAAAACCTGCCCAACATATCCTATAACTCAAAAATAAGGAATTAAAGGACAACAACAACAATATAATAACAACTGAATCTACGGAACATAAGTCCGGGTACAACAACCAAATGGGAAAAGACCGGGGTCGCTATATCTCTCCATCTTATAATCTATATATATATATATATTATATTATATATTATCTATACTATATATTAAGCAAAAGGGGGTTTTTAACCCCAAGGCCTGTGAGAGTTTCAATATCCCAATTTGAAATTTCTATATTTTTTATTTTTTATTTAAAAAAAATCTCAGCATTTATTGATTTGGTCAAAATCCCAAGATCAACATTTATTAAAATTTTTCAATCTACATGTATTTCCACATGCCTGCATTTATTGATTTGGTCAAAATCTCCTAATCAATATTTAAAATCCCATCATACAAATAATTATAGATACAATCCATGTATAGTTACTGCAGTACCTTTTTCAATTTCTCTCATACACTATGGTTAGTGATAAGATTGTTAAATAATTTTTATAAAAAATCTTAAAAACATAATTTATATTTTAAAAAAATCTAAAACAAATATAAAATATTTATAATTATCCCGTGCATAGCACGGGTGATAAGCTAGTAATATAATATAAAAAAAAGACATTTAATTCCTTGAAAAGTCCAACACATATGATTATTATCAAAATATTAAACTTTAATATAATATAAAAAAGGAAAAAAAAAAAAGAAGACATTTAAAAAATAAAAAATAAAAAATAAAAAAGACATTTAAAAATCGCAATTCACATATATAGATAATTGTAAATATATTAAGAAAAAGGGGGTTTCTAAATCCCAAGCCTTGTGGGAGCTCCAATCTCTCAATCTTAATTTTCTAAATTTTTGATTTAAAAAAAATAAACTCAGCATTTATTGATTTGGTCAAAATCCCCTGATCAACATTTATTAACTTTTTCCAATCCACATGTCTGCATTTATTGATTTGGTCAAAATTCCTAATTAGCATTTAAAATCCCCTCATACAAATAATTATAGATACAGCCCGTGCATAGTTACTACAGTAGCCTTTTTAATTTCTCCTGTACACTATGGTTAGTGATAAAACTATTAAATTATTTTTATAAAAAATCTTTAAAAACATAATTTATATATTAAAAAAAAATTAAAATAAATGTAAATATCTATAATTATCCCGTGCATAGCACGGATAATAGGCTATCTATATCTATACTATATATTAAGCAAAAGGGGACTTTTAGCCCCAAGATTTGTGGGAGTTCCAATCTCCCAATCTAAATTTCTTGATTTTTTGATTTAAAAAAATAAAAATCTTAGCATTTATTAACTTCTCTTAACTCCCAAGTCTTACCCTCATAATAACACTTTAATGCATTAAGAACAAGCATAAAAAAAATTCTTTGAAATCAACACATATGAATTCCTTGAAAAGTCCCAACACATATGATTATTATCCCTCATAATAACACTTTAATGCATTAAGAACAAGTATAAAAAAAATTTCTTGAAAAGTCTAACACATATGATTATTATCAAAATATTAAATTTTAATATAAATATTAAAAAAAAAAGACATTTAATTCCTTGAAAAATCCAACACATATTATTATCAAAATATTAAACTTTAATATAATATAAGAAAGGAAAAAAAAGAAGACATTTAAAAATAAAAAATAAAAATATTTAAAAATCACAATTCACATATATAGATAATTGAAAAAAGAAGACATTTAAAAAAAAAATTTAAAAATCACAATTCACATATATAGATAATTGTAAACACAATCTGTGCATAGCACGGGTGATATGCTAGTATATATATATGCTAAATCTATCTATATCTATACTATATATTAAGCAAAAGGGTGTTTTAACCCTCAAGGCCTGTGGAAGCTCCAATATGCCAATCCTAATTTCTTGATTTTTTAATTTTTTTTTAAAAAAAAATTGACTTGGTGATTGGTTCAAAGATTATAATAATTACAAATTGACTTGGTGATTGGTTCAAAGATTATAATTACATTGACACCATCATTACATGGGTCTCTTGGGGAAGCAAATGTGGTGGTGTGTAAATTAAGAGCCATAGCCTCTCTCTCTCTCTCTCTCTTTCTCTCACATTTCATTTATTGTTTTATTTCCCCACCCTCTATCTCCTTCATTTATCAATAGTGTAATTATAATCTTTGAACCAATCACCAAGCAATCCCAATATTATATTGAAAGAATTTAATAAGTGTTTTTTTTTTTTCAAAAAAAAAAACAAAAAAATTAAGAGAGAAAAAAATTATATTGAAAGAATTTAATAAGTGTTTTTTTTTTCCAAAAACAAAACAAAAAAATTAAGAGAGAAAAAAATTAAGAGCCATATTTATCAATAGTGTAATTATAATCTTTGAACCAATCACCAAGCAACCCCAATATTATTATTTTTTTTCAAAAAAAAAAAAAAAAATTAATAGAGAAAAAAATTATATTGAAAGAATTTAATAAGTGTTTTTTTTTTTCAAAAAACAAAACAAAAAAATTAAGAGCCATATTTATCAATAGTGTAATTATAATCTTTGAACCAATCACCAAGCAACCCCAATATTATATTGGGACTCCACAAAAATTTATGGGTTAGAAATAGATATAAATTTTTTTGCATCTCCAAGAGACCCATGTAACTATTGTGTAAGCCATAGCCTCTCTCTCTCTCTCTCTCTCTCTCTCTCATTCATTTATTATTTTATTTCCCCACCCTCTATCTCCTTCATTTATCAATAGTGTAATTATAATCTTTGAATCAATCACCAAGCAATCCCAATATTATATTGAAAGAATTTAATAAGTGTTATTTTTTTTTTCAAAAAAAAAAACAAAAAAATTAAGAGAGAAAAAATTATATTGAAAGAATTTAATAAGTGTTTTTTTTTTCTAAAAAAAAACAAAAAAATTAAGAGAGAAAAAAATTAAGAGTCATATTTATCAATAGTGTAATTATAATCTTTGAACCAATCACCAAGCAACCCCAATATTATTTTTTTTTTCAAAAAAAAAAAAAAAATTAATAGAGAAAAAAATTATATTGAAAGAATTTAATAAGTGTTTTTTTTTTCAAAAAACAAAACAAAAAAATTAAGAGAGAAAAAAATTAAGAGCCATATTTATCAATATGTAATTATAATCTTTGAACCAATCACCAAGCAACCCCAATATTATATTGGGACTCTACAAAAATTTATGGATTAGAAATAGATATAAATTTTTTTGCATCTCCAAGAGACCCATGTAACTATTGTGTAAATGGCTCTTAATTTTTTTCCCTCTTAATTTTTTTGTTTTGTTTTTTGAAAAAAAAATAAATAAACACTTATTAAATTCTTTCAAACCTTTATAACTTCTCCAATACACATATTTTTCTTAACTTTTCACATACCTATTGTAAACAGTGATTTTCCTTTTTGCTTTCTCCTTCTTGAGTTATCACTTTCATACTTTCAATTCAGTGACTACGTATGCAAACAGTAAGTGTTATTTTTATTTTTTCCTTCTTAACTTTTTATTTTGTTTACTGTTTTAATATTAACAGTGATTTTCCTTTTTGCTTTCTCCTTCTTTAGTTCTCACTTCTACACTTCCAACTTCAGTGACTACGTATGCAAACAGTAAGTGTTATTTTTGTTTTCTCCTTAACTTTTAATGTTATTTAATCTTTTTATAAACCCTCACAAAAAGAAAAATGTGATTATAATTTCTACTTCTTAACTTTTTCTTTTGTTTACTGTTTTAATATTGTTCAATGGTTTTTGTGATTTTATTTTTGAATCTTTTTATTTATTATTTTATTTTTATTTTTAATTTTTTAATATGATTAAAGTTGGATAAATATAAACTCTCACAAAAAGAAAAATGATTCTTTTTTTTAATGTGATTCTTTTTTGTAATGTGATTGTAGTTAGTTTAGTAGTTAAAAAAATGTGATTAACTAATTTTTAATGTTATTTAATTTTTTAATATGATTAAAGTTAGATAAATAATGTTTTAATATCATTAAAGTTAGATAAATATAAACTCTCACAAAAAGAAAAATGTGATTATAATTAGTTGAATGATTCTTTTTTTTAATGTGATTGTAGTTAGTTTAATAGTTAAAAAAATGTGATTAACTAATTTTTAATGTTAGTTGAATGATTCTTTTTTTTAATGTGATTGTAGTTAGTTTAGTAGTTAAAAAAATGTGATTAACTAATTTTTAATGTTATTTAATCTTTTTATTTAATTTTTAATATGATTAAAGTTAGATAAATAATGTTTTAAACTCTCACAAAAAGAAAAATGTGATTATAATTAGTTGAATGATTCTTTTGTGATTGTAGTTAGTTTAATAGTTAAAAAAATGTGATTAACTAATTTTTAATGTTATTTAATCTTTTTATTTACTGTTTTAATTTTATTTTTAATTTTTTAATATGATAAACTCTCACAAAAAGAAAAATATGATTATAATTAGTTGAATGATTCTTTTTTTTAATGTGATTGTAGTTAGTTTAATAGTTAAAAAAATGTGATTAACTAATTTTTAATGTTATTTAATCTTTTTATTTACTATTTTAATTTTATTTTTAATTTTTCAATTTTTTAATATGATTAAAGTTAGATAAATATAAACTCTCACAAAAAAAAATGTGATTGTAATTAGTTGAATGATTCTTTTTTTAATGTGATTGTAGTTAGTTTAATAGTTAAAAAAATGTGATTAACTAATTTTTAATGTTATTTAATCTTTTTATTTACTATTTTAATTTTATTTTTAATTTTTTAATTTTTTAATATGATTAAAGTTAGATAAATATAAACTCTCACAAAAAGAAAAATGTGATTGTAATTAGTTGAATGATTCTTTTTTTAATGTGATTTAATTAGTTTAATAGTTAAAAAAAATGTGATTAACTAATTTTTAATGTTATTTAATCTTTTTGTTTACTATTTTAATTTTATTTTTAATTTTTTAATATGATTAAAGTTAGATAAATATAAACCCTTACAAAAAGAAAAATGTGATTATAATTTCTCCTTCTTAACTTTTTCTTTTGTTTACTGTTTTAATATTGTAATTAATCAAAAATTAGTTCAATGATTTTTTTTTAATGTAAAATCTTTTTATTTACTATTTTAATTTTATTTTTGATTTCTTAATATGATTAAAGTTAGATAAATATAAACCCTCACAAAAAGAAAAATGTATTATAATTAGTTGAATGATTCTTTTTTTTAATGTGATTGTAGTTAGTTTAATAGTTAAAAGAAATGTGATCAACTAATTTTTAATGTTATTTAATCTTTTTATTTACTATTTTAATTTTATTTTCAATTTTTTAATATGATTAAAGTTAGATAAATATAAACTCTCACAAAAAGAAAAATGTGATTATAATTAGTTAAATGATTCTTTTTTTTAATGTGATTGTAGTTAGTTTAATAGTTAAAAAAAATGTGATTAACTAATTTTTAATGTTATTTAATCTTTTTATTTACTATTTTAATTTTATTTTTAATTTTTTAATATGATAAACTCTCACAAAAAGAAAAATGTGATTGTAATTAGTTGAATGATTCTTTTTTTTAATGTGATTGTAGTTAGTTTAATAGTTAAAAAAATGTGATTAACTAATTTTTAATGTTATTTAATCTTTTTATTTACTATTTTAATTTTATTTTTAATTTTTCAATTTTTTAATATGATTAAAGTTAGATAAATATAAACTCTCACAAAATTGTGCACCGTGCATTTATCATACCTGTACCAACATGCCACGTCAACTAGATTGTGCACCGTGCGTCACCTTTGTTTTAAATATAGATTGGTCTGAAGAATGTCTATATCTTTCAGAAAGTAAAAAAAAAAATGTAAGTATAACTTTTTTACTTTATAACATTTTATAAATACATAATATATGTATTGTTCATTAATTATGATACTAATTATCATGTTGACAATGCAGGAATGCTGATGGAAGGCCCACAACAATTTAGATTTTAGTTATTTTTTGTTTTATTTATTCAGTGAATTTCGAACAAATGTAATAAATTCTTATTTTTATTACTTTAATTATGCAATGTCAATATTTTTTTTAAAATTACATATATTTTATGCTAACAATTTAAAAATATGTTTAACATAACTATGAATGATTTTTTTTATTTAAATTTAATCCCGTGCATAGCACGGGTGATATGCTAGTTATATATTAAACAAAAGGGGTTTTTAACCCCAAGTTTGTGGGAGCTCCAATCTCCCAATCTAAATTTCTGATTTTTTGATTTAAAAAAAAAATTTTAGCATTTATTAACTTCTCAACTCCCAAGTCTTACCCTCATATAACACTTTAATGCATTAAGAACAAACATAAAATTTTTTTGAAATCCAACACATATGAATTCTTGAAAAGTCCAACACATATGATTATTATCCTCATATAACACTTTAATGCATTAAGAACAAGTATAAAAAAAATTCTTGAAAAGTCCAACACATATGATTATTATTAAAATATTAAATTTTAATATAATAAATTAAAAAAAAGACATTTAATTCCATAAAAACTCTAACACATATGATTATTATCAAAATATTAAACTTTAGGGGGATGCACCAATAAATCCCAAATTTGTATCTTGTAACCCATTTGGTCCTATGAATTTTCTTATGAACGGTTAGGTCCTATCCCAATGTTAATGACCATTAAACATCAAACATCATCAACATTAAAACAACATCATCATCATCAAAACAATATCAAATAACACAACATCATTATGTAAACAACATCAAACATCATCATCAAACAATATCAAATATTAACTACATCACCAACATCACTAAAAAAACATTATCAAAATTCAACAACATCATAAAAACACCATCAAACATCGTCAACTACATCACCAACGTCACTAAAAAAATATCAAACATCAACAAAAATCAACAAATCAACATCAACATCACACAACATGAATAACATAAGAAAACAAATTGAAAACAGTCGTTGAAAAAAAACGAATTGAAAACAAAAAACACAACGATAATGAATCAGAAAACAATGCTAATCAAATACATAACAACTACAGAAAATGTCAAACACTAAGAACATCAGTAACCGTTTTCTCCCCCCTACAATTCCTCCCCAATCCAACCTGTATCATCTCTCTCTCTCTCTCTCCTCTCTCTCTCTCTCTCTCTATACATGGATTTTTCTCTCTAACCTATATTTCTTCAGCCCCGATTGCTCTGCTCCTCTACCTCTCCTTCTTCTCCCTGGGGCACCATTACCCTCTCCCGCCCTCCTCTCCAAATGGGTAACTGGTGCTCTCGTGGCAACAACGACTCCAATCCAATGAACACCGACAACACCACCTCCAAGAAGGAGGGTTCTGCAAACCCTAACCCTGACCCCAACAACCCAGAAACGGCCGGAGCCACCGATCATCCAAAACCACTCCTCCTTCCGCCTCCCCGAACCCCTCCTCAAAACCCTCGAAGGCCGCAGCGATAGCTGAAGCGAAACACCTTTGCCCCAGAACTCATGAACTCGATTAAGAAATGAGGCACCCAAATCGTTCATGTCTAGAATATTCTTCTTCACCAAAACCACTGTGCCTTTGATCTTCTTTCTGGAGCCATTATTGTTGTCTATGGACTTGTGTTGGTTCTTCGCACAAATCATTTTCCTAAACATCTATTGAGTAGATGAACCCCTTATCAGAACACAAATCTCAGAGTTATGGTTTCAATTGAAAGCTTTGAGTGATGGGTTTTGACGGAGATGAAGCTTTCACTGGCCTTATAATTATTAATGGGAACAATAGTTGTAACATCAGTGCAGTTAATGTTGCTAATGTATCTAATGTTTTTATGATGTTAATGATGTTGTTGATGTAGATAGTAGGACTAAATGGTGCATAAGAAAACTTGTAGGACTAAATGGTTTAACTTTCTACCATATAGGATTTATTGGTAATTTTTCCAAAGATTGAAGATATCTTTGGCTCAAATTGTTAAAAAGTTACTTTTGCTAAAAAAATTAGAAAGAAGCATTAATTTTTTATTTATTTATTAAAAGTGATAGTTTGTTAAACTTTTTAATTATTCATCTAAATTTATTTATTGAATATTTTATTGTAATTTTTAAATTAAAAGAATTTCTAAAAAATCATATTTAAATATTTATGCCATTATAAAAAGTAATTTTTTTTAATATTAACTTAGTGATAGTTTGGAAAGTGCTAAATAAGTATACTTTTTTACTTTTTACGAAAATATGTACAGAAAAGTAAAGATGTGATATGACCAAAAAAAAAAATAAAAAGATAAAAAGTGAGCTAATATGGCACTTTCCGAACAACCCTTTATTTGATGATCCCTTTCTAAAATGTGTATTGTTTAAATATTTTCAAGAAAAATTCCATTGGAAATCTTAAGTATATTGCCTTTTTCTTTTGTTCATTAATATTAAATTTTTAATTAATTTTATTTATTATTTAAAAAAAGTTAGCAAATAATTTATATATATAATTTTGTTTTGGTTTCTCAGGTTATTTTGTATTTTTGTCCTAGTCCACTTAAATTTAATTTGAATTTTTAAATTTTTGCATAGGTCCTCACTTAATTAAAAAGTATGTTGTTCAATCTCTATAAATTTTTAAGCTCAACTCAAGTTGTTAATTTTAGCAAGTTGTTAAGTGGGCGACTGCGCAGAAAATTACATGTCTGTCTCTTCTTACTGATTGTCAAGTGTTAGTTGATAGCTGTGCACAAAAGTTTTGTTCTGATTGGCAGGTAGAGTTGTCATCCAAGATATTTTGATGTTAAGTTCTGCCTTTTATTTCTTAAGTGTAACTAAAGTATGTCGTGTGTTGGTTGAACCAGCACATAAACTTGCAAGGTCTGTAATTGTTTTATCCTAGCTAATATATATTTGTGTTTTTGCCTGGTGCTCAAAAAAAAAAAAAAAAACTCAAGTTGTTTGAGTTGCCTCACTTAAGTTTTTTAATTTTAGCAAATGGGATGAAAGTTACATGATTAAATTTGTGATAAATTAAAAAATAATAAGTAAATTGTGATAAAATTATGGGACTTAAATTGTAAATTTTAATCTTCTTTGTTTTCAAAATTTGTATACAAAATTTTACTATTTATATTTTTTGTATAAAAATATATTATTAATTTTTTTACATACTGTGCATAGTACGGATTACCATTAGCATAATTTAATTTAAATGGTTAGAAAAAGTTGTAACAATTTCTACCTAAATCCTGTTCAAATTTAATTTGAAATGATAAATTTTAAGCCAAACTACATTTGAAATTATAATGTTTAAATCTTATACTTTTGTGGACTAAACACGAGTTGCTCATATTAAATCCACCCCTTTCTACTTCTAACGTCAATTGGAAATGATGGGTTGACATCTATTTCAAAAAAATTCATTTTTATTTTAAGAAAAAATTTACATTCGTTAAAGAGAAATTTTTTGAAAGACAACCAATTTGCTGAAATTTGTTTAAAAAATTTCAAAATTTGTTTTAAAACTAAACCTCTGTTTGGAAAGTGGGTTGACTTTTTGATTTTTTTTACTATTTTAACCTGTGCTAAAAAGTTTGGTTTGAGAAAGACTTTTTAACTTTTTCTGTGAGAGAAGAGTATAATGATTATGGATTGGATGTGATGTTTTTTTGTTATGATTAAAATAACATATTTTACTTTTTGTAATTAAAATAACCTCAAACCTCCTAACCAAACGGAGAAGATAAAAGCCAAGGGTGGTTTTCAAAAATTGTTTTTAAATTAAGAAAAGTTATGGATCATGAAATTTTTTTCATGAAAATGATCATGAAAGATTTATGATCCTTGAATTATCTTAATTAGTGTGTAGTACTTTATTCTAAGTGTAATCCAAGGGTCACAAAAATTTCATAATTATTTTCATGAAAGGTTTTTCATAATACCTAATATTACTGTTTTAAATTTCTCATTTTTTATTTTTTCAAAGACGACCATTATTGCTATGCTCACAACAGATTGAACGGCTTTTTTCATTCCTCGAAGATTGCGTTTTCGAGTTCTCATCCAGTAGGAAGTGTGGAAGGTGGCTCAAATTCATTGGTTCAAATATTATATTGTTTTGTCCTTCATTAAAGCGGAGAAAGGCTCATTCATTGAAGATAGCATAGCATGAATGCTTTTTAGCATGTGAGATGTTATCAAGAAGAGCACATGACCATGATGATATGAACAGTTTCACAGACCACTCCAAAAAGAACCTATACAATACAAGGTTTTAGAGGTAAAAATATAGGATTAAAATATTTTTTTTATTGTTAAAAGTATTATTATCTTATTTTTAATAACAACGTTAGATATTTAGGTTAAGTTTGACATATTATAAAAAAGTTACAAAGTTGAAAAGTTATTCAAAAAGTTAAAAAATTAACATTATTCATCAAAAGTTAACAATTACGGCTGCACAACTCCCAATCTTAATTTTTCTCTACAAATCAATTTTTACAATTTTTTATTACATTTTTCCATAAAAAGTCAAAAAGTTAACCCAAACATCCATATTTTCTTCCTCAATTTTTTAGTCCAAAAAGACAAGAAGTGCACTTATTTAGGACATCCCAAACAACCCCTTAGTGATGATTTACTAATTTTTTGAGATCAAAAGTTGTCAAAAAAAATAAATATTTTTGAGATCAAGTTATTTTGTCTCTAAAAGTGTATTTATTAGCGACATTTTTAAAGTTTTGTCCTTATAAACTCATTTTTTACTTTTCGGGATGACTTTTATTTATTGTCCTCACGACAATTGAAATTAGTCCCTAAATATTTTTTGTAACAAATTTTAGAGATAAAAATTGTCTCTAAAACTCTTAAACGTTGTAGTGTAGATGTATCTATTATGGAGGAGCTTGTCTCTAGTTTTGATATGAATTGGAAGTGTTTTATTCGGTTTCATAAGGCTTATCATAAACCTTGTTTTGATAATTTGAGTCGTTCTTTTTTAGAACTCTCAAGATATATAATTTATACAAAAGATTGAGTCGATTCAATAACAGTAATTTTTCATTTGATCATATTTATCTTAAAAAAGTAAAAATTAGTAGCAAGTATATTTTTAAAAATAAACAGCCTATTTTTTTAAAAAAAAATAAATGTGATAAAATGAAGAGGTTACTATTACTGAGTTGATCTAATTTTTTAAAAAAAAATTATACAGAGTGTCGTAAAAAATAAATAGTTCTAATTATCGAAACAGAACCCAAATAACACCTCTTTAATCTAGATTAGGATTGAAGAGAAACCCATTCATATTTATTAATATAAGCCCAACCATCTACGTAACCATCTACGTGACTAGTGATAAGAAAATTTGATAAAAAATTCAAATGTGGATCTTACGAATTTTATGGTTATTGATAAGAAAATTCGGTGAGAACTCTAAATGTTGGATTCACAAATTTCGGGTCTTGTTAAAAAAAAAAAAGACCTCTCAACATATCAACAGTCGATATTTTTCTTGACCCATTAATCAATTGGTTTGAAAATTTTCTTTAAATTAAAATTAAATTTATAAATAAATGAATAAAATCTAAACTATTAGTAATACAACAATGATAGGTAGTCCAAAAATTCATAACTCGAATGGCTCGAAACACTAAAAACGATGTCGTTTTGAGTGTAAAACGACATCGTTTTAACACATTTGAACCATTCGAACCACACAGATTCGGACCACCAAACATTTTTCTTAGTAATATATCCAATTCAAACATTTAAATTGGATCCACCCAATAACTAAATTAGATGATGAATCTGTTTATATATATGATTACTGCTCCAACAAACATGCTACTGCTGCTAAGGTCCAACCCGGGTCATTTTATTTTATTTATTTATTTATTTTCTGACAAAAAGGTATATATTTCATGTTCTTCCTTTACATCATTAGAAAAAATTGTGCTTTTATCCAAACGACGTGGCTTTTAAAAATAATTTAATACACTTTAATAATGCATGGTTCCGCCAAGGTCCAAGTTCTTTTTTCTTGACACAACTTTTCATTCTTTGGCACCTTTCGTATGTCAGTCTACCTCACAGACCAATTTCTTTTTGCTAACACGCCTCTCTCTCTCTCTCTCTCTCTGTCTCTCTCCAACAGAGTAAATATAATTTACAAATTTATTAAATAATTTATAAATAGTTATGAAAATTTGAGATTAATCATATCGAGAAGCACACTTTGACTATACAAAGACCAGCGGTTAAGTGAACTAACACTACGACAAACCTTAAATTCAAACATTTTGGTTCAACTATCATTACTAGTGAGTGTAATTGATAATTGTGATTTACAAGTGATTACAAGCTTTTAAGAATTTATTCCTATCTTGGAGAGATTCGTGATCATAAAAATAAAAAATAAATAAAACTTATGTTATGTCATGAGTTTTGAATCACATAATTTGAACTCTCTCATTTATTAAATTAATAAGCAAATTGGCAGTGGCCCCGTTTAGTAGAGCTGTGGGAAAGTGATAATAGTTTATAGTTTAATAGCTTATAGTTTATAACTGTGAACATAAGTTGATTTTTGACTTATAAATTAAGCTTCTCTTCCCCCCACTCAAACAATAAGTTGATTTTTGACTTATAAAAAGTTATAAGATGTATTGTTAAGCTGAACCAAACACATCAAAATAACTTAAATTAAGCTAAAAACTGAAATAAGCCCTACCAAACAAGGCCGGTGAGTATGAAGGTTTCTCGAATATATTAATTAAGTTTGGATGATTTAGATTGTGTTTGAATTATGAATTTGAATAGAAATTTACAAAAATAAATGAAAAATATAGATTTAAAGGCTACACTTGAGTTGAGATAGATTGTCACGTTTTCTTAATTTTTCAATAATGCATTTCATATTTAATATCTGTTTCATCAAACCATTCAAATTTTTTTAAAAAAAATTCATCATAGATAAATCATTAAACTATTCAAAGATATAACTCTAAAATTACAAACATCTCGCATTTGCATCCACCATTAATATATATGTATATATATATATATATATATCTCTATATAATGATATGAATGGCGAAAAAAACAAAGTGAGAAAAATGGAGATGAGAAACTCAAAATTGTGGAATAGAGGAAGGAATGGATGGGGGAATTGTTGGTGGTGTATGTGAAGTAGAACTATATTACTTTATCCAAATCTCCCACTAATATTCCTTGATGAATCAAGAACTCTTCCATTCCTGGGGCCTGCTTCTGCATGAGTAATAATGAAAAAAATGTTATGAAAATGGTCATGAAAGATTTTCCATCGTTAGATTACACATACAATAAAACCTCACACATTACTCAAAGGATAAAAAATCTTCATGAAGTATTTCATGATATTTTTTTCATGATCCCTAATATTATTCGCTTTTGCATGGGTATAGTTTGACATTTCCATGACGGATAATTATTTAGTAATTCTAGAATATAAACATGCGATATTTTATAATATTGTAATTGATAAAAAATGTGAGATATTGTGTTAGGTGATTGAAAAATATAAAGGAAGAGAACAAATTATGATTGGTTAAAAATACAAATACGTAATACTCCAAGAATATTTTATAATTTCCCTTCTCTGACTCAACCATTTGAACTCAGATCAAATTTTCATTTTTGCGTGTTCATCACCACGCCTTTACCCGACAGCAGATTTGATTTTGTTACCTTCTTCTGCTATATTCGTATTTATACTCAGAATTCTGAGACTACTTGCCTTCTATATGATATTCTCAGATTCTTGTCCCTGATATGCTGGAATCAAATCCATCCATCCATCCACCCTCCCTAAATTCTGTTCCATTACTCCCAAAGCATTATTAAAACATTATCACATAGAAGACCAATTTCAAAATTTATTGGGTCTATTTCTTTTGGATTCAACAGAATGATAATTTGAAAGACAACTCATTCTTATTTATCTATTTATACGTTATAGGGGTGAGCAGTGGATATACCGATCGGTCAAAACTAATCGAACCGAACCGAACCGATCCGCTGCATTTTGGACGGATGCATAATGACGAGCGGACGGTTGCGGATTGATTTGCTCCAATCTACCAATCTGGCAGACAGATGATGGATTTGAGATTCTTTTGACTGCAACCGAACCGCCAAATCATGAGCACCCCTAGTAATTTATAAGATTTTGTGTTTTCAGTTTGTTTAAATATTCTGTTTGTGTTTTCAATTAAAAAAGAGTTTAAATATTCAGTTGAAAAAAAGTTTTCAACTTGAATATCTTTTTTGAATTGAAAAAAAATATACGTATTATTTATCTATATTTTTTTGTTTTTAAATCTATCTCTAAAAATAATAAATAGAAAATATGATATATGCTTGTTGCATTTTATTTTCAAAAACAGATATAGATATAACAATACAGAGACATACAATATCTACTACTGCTCTGTTCATGTTTTTCGTGGTTTGAATTGTTTTTTATATTTTAAGAACCACATATTGTAATACTTTATGTGGATAAGGCATGTTGTGATTGTAGTATGTTGATGATGCATGCAGTGATTGTAATATTCTAAAGTTTTAAACTTTCTTGTTTTGGATGAGGCATGCAGTGATTGTAATATTTTTTTAAGTTATTGGCTGTAATACTTTTTTTTTTTTGGAGCAAAGTGCACAAGTTGAATTATGTTAAAAATTTATAAAATTTTAAATCACCAAACCGATTCGCATTCATCCGCCAAACCGTCAATCCGCTCAATCTAAATCCAAACCGTCAATCTAAATCCGCCGGATTGGCGGACGGATGGCGGATTGGAGGTTCCGTGGCCGCAACTGACCCGCGCGCCACCCCTAATATGTTCATTTGTCATTTATCTGTACACATGTTTGTTTACATGTGATTTATTTATCTGTTCGTGTCATTTATTTGTCTACCTGTCTATTCATATGTCATTTTTTTATTTGTCCATGTGTCACCTATTTATCCATATTACCACCACAGCTAGCCACTGCATGCCACCTCTAGTGACTTTTCCACCGTTGATAATTTTTTGAGTTTGTTTGGGAAGTAGGTTGGTTTTTTTGGCTATTTTAGTCTGGAGTTGAAAAATCTCGTTTGTGAAGAGATTTTTGATTTTTTTGACTTTTTGTGAGAGAAAAAATGTAATGATTATGAATTGGATGTGATATTTTGTTTTATTTGACTAAAAGGTTTATTTTATTTTTTTGTGACTATTTTAGTCAAAAAAAACACCAACCTCAACTTCTCCAAACAGAGGCTTTTAACAATCGGCCAACAATGGATAAAAAATAAAAAATAAAAAACAAAAATTCTTTGAAATAATTATTTTTTTTTCTCGCCAAACAATTTCGGTAATTACGCCCTTATCACTAAAACGGAAAGAAATCTTATACCTAATGCCATACACGCCCAGAAAATGAAATTTTCACAATTTTTTGCTATTGTATACTAGGTAAGTATTCAATAGTTCTAGACTACAGCACCATATGATATTATTTAAGTGTGTTTCAAACCAATTAGGTAATAAAAAATTTTATAAACAGGACAGCACCCCACAAAATTAGCTTAGTAATATAAGGTGTATTTCTAATTTTTTTTTAAGGGGCTCAGCCAACAGCCCGTCGGTTAGAGTTTATCATCATCTCAATATAAAGTCAAAATTACGAATACAAAAAAAAAAAAATACTTAGAAAATAAATTTATAGATGGCAATCATTTTGGATTTACATCAACTTTAAGTTTACAACATTAAAATTGCGTACCATATCCAAGTATTACATATCTTTTAATGGTGATTTGATCAAAAATCCTTCATAATAAAACTTTAATACATTGGGGACAAATATAAAATATTTGCTTTAAAAAATTTAACACATACCACTATTATCAAAATATTAAACTTAAAAGTAATATAACTTTTGATTTAGATATCGATTTTTAATAAAATTAGTATTTTTAGAATCCTCTCATCCAGATCTATTAAATAAGATTTATGTTGACTATGAAATTCTTGCAAAAATAAAAATATATTATTACCGTCAAAATTGATATAAACAGTAACATGTTACCTTGTCTCACAGTAATATGTTACTTTAACAATATTATCTAAGAAAAAAAAAAAAAGAAGATATTTTACTTTATCCTTACTAAATTTTGTGTCTTCTCTCTTAGGGAGTTTATGAAGTAAAATAAATTAAGTTGTCATTTTCATCAAATAAGAGTCCAATAGAGTGATTTTGGTTAAATTTTCTAATTTTGAATACATGTTATGTATTTTTATCATAAATATAAAGTAATTTTTTTGATAAAATTACAAAATAAAATACATAACTTTATTAATATCACGTAATCATTGACTTGCAGTGTTAGGGGTTGTTTGAGGTATCCTAAATAAATGTACTTTTTGTCTTTTTAAACTAAAAAATTGAGAAAAAAAATATGAATGTTTGGGTTAACTTTTTGACTTTTTATGAAAAAATGTGTATTAAAAAATTGTATAAATTAATGTGTAGGGAAAAATTAGGATTGGAAGTTGTGCAGCCGTAATTTTTGACTTTTGGTGAATAGTGATAATTTTTTAATTTTTTGAGTAATTTTTTGACTTTTTAACAATTTACCAAACTTGACCTTACTATTGTATTGAATTTTTTCACTTACCAGAGCGTGTACAAGGGAGTTTTGCTCATAAATTCTAACTTGCAATATTCTATTCATTGAACAACTAGCATTTAAGAATAATACATCCCATTACTCGCGAGACCTTTTGCCTTTTGCGGTTGTTTTGTTTTCCACAACTGTTTCTGTGTATATATATATATATTGCTATATTTTAAACTAATTTAGTAACAGGCTTGCCTTGCTTAAGATAGGAAAATGTTTGGGACCCTTTTGGGAGACCCCATCACCCTGGATTAATGATGTGTTTGTATTTTTTTTTTCTTTCTGTTTCTTATTTGGACCAATCACAATTGAGTGGGGGTTGTGGGGGTGATGTTTTGTGAAAGTCTAAATCATTACTGTTTAAGATATATGTTGACTTTTTAATTTTTTAGTTATTTTAGTTTGAAGTTAAAAAGTTTCATTTGAGATAGATTTTTTTGACTATTTTAACTTTTGTAGAAAAAAAAAAATGATTATAATTTAGATGTGACATTTTATCTTATTAAATTAAAAAATATTTTTTTTTTTCTGTTTGGGAAGTGGGTTAGTTTTTTGGCTATTTTAGCCTGTGCTAAAAAGCTTGGTTTGGGAAGGGTTTTTTGACTTTTTAGCTTTTTTGGCCTTTTTTGTGAGAGAATAGTGTAATAATTATGGGTTAGATGTGATATTTTATTTGTTGTTGCTAAAATAGCCTATTTTATCTTTTGTAGCTAAAATAGCAAAAAAAGCTCTTTTTTAGTTCAAACCCAATCTAAACCTTCATGCCAAACAAATTATTAGAACTGTTTCTGTATACTTTAGTAAGCCGAAGTCTGTGAACCAAAATCAAAGAGCCTTACAAACTCAAAATTAAAAACTCATAAAATTATACAGAAATTGCAGTTAAAGGCTGAGATTTATTTATGGTTTAATTTTACAATAATAAAGTTAAATATAAATTATTAATTTAAAATTCTAGACAAATTTATGATGACTTTTTGTGAGTCTGTAGCCATGTTTAATTTATAAAATTAATAGTGAATGTATTAATAATTTCATTAAATTAGTGTGGTATTCATTATGTAAATATAGAATGAGATACAAATGTCTTACAAAGAATGAGTCTAACATGTGTATGAACAATAAGTTTAGGTGCACATGATGTAAGATCAACATGTGGACCCAATCTTTGTGAAACATATGTGTCTCAATTTGTGTTTAGTTCTCTATGCACTTAAACTTATTGTTCATTTGAGTTTTGTAGAATTTTTTTTCCTTCTCAATTGACTATTTTCACATGATGTAAGACTCATATGTGACACTCACCTATTGTGAGACATTGTTGTCCATTCTATGTTTGATCTTTGTGTTTTTAACATTACTAAGGCCTCGTTTGGGGAGTGACTATTTTAGCCAAAAAGCCAACTAAAACTTGTCACATCACCTCTCTACTTTTCTACACATCTTTTCGTAAAAAGCCAAAAAATTACTAAAATAGCCTGTTCCCAAACGAGGCCTAAATACTAAATATTCTACCGAGTAACTTACGTAAGTGTGAGATTCATGAGAATTCTATGGTGTGTGATTTCCACATCGATTTGAGTATTTTATAAAATATTTTGTAGTTCATTTTGTAAGTGGATATAATGTACATAGAAGAGCTGGATAATAAATACCTCTTGTAAACGTAAGTTTGGTTTTGTTTTAAAAAATTTATCTTTTGAAATATTAAAAATTAATTTGATAAAAATAAACACAATTTTTTAAAAAAAAAATTCAAAAATTATTTTTAAACAAAAATATGAAAATGTTTTTATTTAATTATAATTATTTTTTTTATCAAATTAACTTTAAATGTTTTTGAAAAAAAACCAAATAAATTGAACCTTCGTTTGTCAATGACTTTTTTAATTGGTTTTTTAGTTTTTTTGACTTTTTTAACCTGAGATTTTTTTGTTCGTTTGGTATTCTTAATTGACTTTTTTGACCTTTTAACTTTGGAATGGTAAATTTTTTTTTATCCTTTTGTGATTTTTGACTTTTTGTGATTTTTGGATTTTTTTTCTTTTTTTTCTTTTTGTCTTTTTGTGATTTTTTTGCCTATCTCAAAAACTAAACAACCCCGGAGTAATAATACTTCATTAATGAACTGAACCCAAAACAAAGATGGAGGAGGTGGGCTTGATAATTATTGAAAGCAAGCAAGCAGGGACTTTATAAATACAGAGAGACTTCCTCACTGATCCCTCTGCGCCTCTGCAGTTTGGTTAGTTGGTTGGTTGGGTGGTTTGGGTTTCGTTTTCATTCTTTGGGCAGAGCATAGCATTGAGTCCCAAATGGCTTCTTCTGTTTTCTCTTTTTCTCTCTTCTTCTTCCTTCTCTTCTCCTTTACCACCTCTCTCCACCTCTGCACCGCCTTCCCCAACCAACACAGCCCTCTCCGCCACCACCTTCGCCACCCTCGCTTCGCCGGACACAACTACAGAGACGCTCTCTCCAAATCCATCCTATACTTCGAAGGCCAGAGGTCTGGAAAGCTCCCTCCTAACCAGAGGATCACTTGGAGGAGAGACTCTGGTCTCTCTGATGGCTCAGCTATGAATGTATATTTACCTTCTATTACACTAATTAGCACTCTGTCTCTTCACTTTTTTTGCTCGTATTGTTGAAGAATCGATTAGGGTTTTGCTTATTTGGGTGTGAATGTGACAATGCACCTTCTATTACACTAATTAACACTCTGTTTCTTCACTGTTTTGCTCGTATGGTGGAGGAATTGTTCTGGGTTTCACTTATTTGGGTGTGAATGTGACAATGCACCTTCTATTACACTAATTAACACACTGTTTCTTCGGTTTTTTGCTCGTATGGTGGAAGAATCGATCTGGGTTTCACTTATTTGGGTGTGAATTTGACAATGCCACCTTCTATTACGCTATTTAGGACTCTGTTTCTTCACTTTTTTGCTCGTATTGTAGAAAAATCTATCTGGGTTTTGCTTATTTGGGTGTGAACGTGACAATGCAACCTTCATTAATGCCCTGTTTCTTTACTTTTTTCCTCGTAGAGTTGAAGGATCGATCTGGGTTTTGCTTATTTGGTTGTGAATGTGACAATGCAGGTTGATTTAGTGGGAGGGTACTATGATGCAGGGGACAATGTGAAGTTTGGGTTTCCCATGGCTTTCACGGCCACCATGCTTTCATGGAGTGTGATTGAGTTTGGTGGGTTGATGAAAAGCGAGTTGTGTAATGCAAGAGAAGCCATTCGCTGGGCTACTGATTACCTTCTCAAAGCCACTGCTCAACCAGACACCATTTATGTTCAGGTTTGTGCTTTCCCTGCTCTGTTTTCTTCAGATCTTTGTGCATTTCCTACTGTACATAATGGGAATTACATTCATGGTTTATTGTGGAATCATTGATTCATAAATTATTGGGGAAGAAAAAAAAAAAAAAACCAGAGATCTTAGTGTGCATTGGAGTTTTTTACCAAACACATACATTAGTTTGACAAACTGTCTCCAAAAACATGACTTGATTGATGTAATGGAAAAAAGAAAAATAAAAAAGACATGAGTTTGTAATGTGTGCATTGGAGTATTTTTTTTTTTTTATCAAACTCCTAAATTTGTAATTGTGTGCATTGAAGTTGTATTGTGTTTATTGTTGTTATTTTATTTTATCAAACCCATAAATTTATTTGAGGGTCAAACTGCTTCCAAAAACACTTTTATGTAATGGGAATTACATAATGTGGTCTATTTGCACAAAAAAAAAAAAAAAAAACTGAAGTGGTAATATGGATATCGGTTTGTGTTATAGGTGGGTGATGCAAACAAGGACCACGCTTGTTGGGAGAGACCTGAAGACATGGACACACCAAGAAATGTGTTCAAGATTGACAGAAATACCCCTGGTTCTGAGGTTGCAGCTGAAACAGCCTCTGCTCTTGCAGCTGCTTCTTTGGTGTTTAGAAGAATTGACCCCACTTATGCCAAGCTTCTTGTCACCAGGGCTATCAGGGTATATATATAGAATTAACAACTTCAAAACACTCAAAACAAAAACACACACACACAAAAAAAAACAGAGCATTCTGATAAAAACAGGGGAACTCTGTTATTTTATTTTATTTTTATAATGTGCTTGTTGGGTTTTTAGGTCTTTGAGTTTGCTGATAAGTACAGAGGTGTTTATAGCAATGGGTTGAAGAAAGTTGTGTGTCCTTTCTATTGCTCTTTCTCTGGTTATCAGGTACAATCTTATGTTGTTTTTTTGAAAATTTTACCATTTTTTAATCTTTGATCGTCTTTTGATTTTTCTATGGTGTGCTGATTTTGAAGGATGAGCTGTTGTGGGGTGCTGCTTGGTTGCACAGAGCCACCAAGAACCCAATGTACCTCCAGTACATTCAAGTCAATGGCCAAACCCTTGGAGCTGATGAGTCTGATAATACATTTGGGTGGGATAACAAGCATGTTGGAGCCAGGATTCTTCTCTCCAAGGTCATATTTTTTTACTGCACCTCGAGATTTTCATTGATCCAGTAATTGGATGTGTTTTGGGACGGGGAGACAGATAGATTTGGGGTCATAAGATTTTTTACCCCCAAAAATTATGTAAATTTGTAGGAGGGGATAAATTTGCAAGTGATGTTTTAAGGTGTCTTAAGCATTTTTTTTTTTTTTTTTTTTTTTTTTTTGGATAATTTCTGTCATTTTTGGATAATTTTTTGGCTTCCTAAATTTTTCCTATTTTTGTCACTTGTTATTTTTCTGCTTTAAACTGAAATTGTGCTTTGTACTGCAATTTCTCAGGCATTTCTTGTTCAAAAGCTTCAATCCCTCCATGATTACAAAGGTCATGCAGATAACTACATCTGTTCCCTGATACCAGGGACTCCCTCCTCTCAAGCCCAGTACACCCCAGGTCCCTCTCTCTCTCTCTCTCTCTCTCTAACATATATACATATATATAGAGGCAGATGGAGGTATATGATTAGTAACGGCTATTTTTACTGTTTACAGGTGGGCTTTTGTTCAAGATGAATGATAGTAACATGCAGTATGTGACATCCACCGCCTTCCTCCTCTTAACCTACGCTAAATACTTAACCTCTGCCCACAAGGTCGTCAATTGTGGTGGTGCAGTTGTCACCCCCAATAGGCTCCGATTCATCGCCAAAAAACAGGTATGAGCAAAAGAGGCACGGGATATTCTGTCATTAAAATTATTTTGTCTTCCTATTTCAAAACACTAACTCATGACTATTTGATGTCTCCAAATTTTCAGTTGTCAAAAATTTTATGTGATTCAATGATTATGAGTGTTCTATGATATAAGAATTCTTGACCAGAAAGAGATTAAAAAAACACAAACATATATTTTCATCACCCTCTCACAATAGGAGTAAGACTCACCTCATTTTGAGGGTAGGTGATAAATGTGGTGAAAAAGCATAAGATTGATTTCATAAGCGCATGGTTATCAAATTATAGTTGTGACACTTTTGAATGTGTTACATTTAACAGGTGGACTACTTGCTAGGAGACAACCCCTTGAAAATGTCCTACATGGTGGGGTACGGTCCAAGGTACCCTCTGAGGATCCACCATAGGGGATCATCTCTACCGTCCATCACCACACACCCGGGAAAGATCCAATGCTCATCCGGGTTCAACATCATGAATTCCCAGTCCCCCAACCCAAACATCCTAGTAGGGGCTGTAGTCGGTGGGCCCGATCAGAATGACAGATTCCCTGATCAACGGTCAGATTATGAGCAATCAGAACCCGCGACGTACATCAACGCACCGCTTGTAGGAGCACTGTCTTATCTTGCTCACTCATTTGGGCAGCTCTAAAGGGGGGTCTCTATTTATATGGCTCGAGTCGTGGTGTTGGGGTTGAGACCTAAGGCTCGAGCCCCTAACGTTGTGATGAAGGTGTTATTTACATAGCCTTGTTATTTATTTATATAGTGACATTATTAGGAAGTGTTTAATGTAATGTATTTTATGACTTGAGTGTGAGTTTCGTGGCCGAAACGGCGTTAGTGTGTGTAAAAGGTTGTTGGTCGTATCGTGGTCTAATGAGCTTTATTTTAATAGCATTGGCCACAGCACAGGGCTGCTTTCTGCTTTCATGTGTGTTTTTTTCTTCCCAGCTTTGGGAATTGCATTGCAAAAAATATGTTTAGTTGTGTTGTGTGATTTCGGTGTTAGGCCATGTTTGGCTATGATTTTTAGTTATTTAAATATGATTTTTTTTTAAAATAAAAATTATAATATTTTAAGAAGATGAAGAAAGATAGCCAATCTAGTGGAGGGAGGGGGAGATTGCTGCAGATGGAATGGAACCCTAGTCCATGAGTCCGGGCTTTACAAAGTCCAAAGCAAGTGGCTCGAAAAATGTGGGGGTCTTTGAAAACCATTGTAGTTATTATTAATTAACAACAATGGTAGAGAGTTCTAATATTGGAGTTTTAAAGAGAGCTCTAATGATGTGGTAAGAGGAAAAAAAACAAAAATATAGACACACACAATATATCACATGTGGGCCCCTCCCATTGTCACATCATTTCTTTATCCTATTAACCAAATAGTATTACATCTCGAAATGAATATTTTATCGGTAACGTTACATGCATCAATTAGTATATTATTAATATATCAATTAGTGTTATGCTATTATTATTTATTTTATCTATTAATTAAATTATAAATACTTAAAATTTTTAAAATTATGATCATCTATTAGTATACTAATTAATAGGTGTAGTCTTATTTATATTTTATACCGTTGGTGAGGGGCCCAATATTTGACCGTTGAAAGTGAGAGAGACAGGGTGAGAGAGAGACGAAAAAAGGGGGACGATGATACGCTAATTGCCTATTTGCTTCGATGTTGCTAATAAAAAGCAAAGCAAAGCATTCGCAGAAACGCAGATACAGAGGATTTGTGGTGTGTCCAAAAAAGCTGCGGAGTGCAGACGTGCCAGAAGTGGGGGCTTCGACGACGGGCGTGCCTATGCTTTGACACTTGGCAGCCACTTCTCAAAGGAATGGGGGGCTTCACATAGATAGAAAAACAAACCCCCCAAACCAGCCAACCTAACGTGAGAAAAGGTGAAGGAATCGATTGTCCAAAAATTTCCTACCTTTTGTATCTAATAAAACAGTTGTATATATTTTTTTTTGAACCCATAAAACAGTTATATTGTAAGTGCATGTCTGACTTGTAGGATTATAGAATATGATTAAAATTGTTAATTTATAGTCTCGCAGTTTTATATTTAATTATAAATTTTATTAGCTGAATTATATATTCGACGGATATTTATTCTTAGGGGTGAGCATGGTCCGGATTGAATCGGATTGGGGTAAAACCAGGACCAATCCGTTATCTACGGTTCCTGAAAAATTGGAACCAATCCAATCCGTTTAAATCATGGAACCAATCCGAACCAATTCATTTAAATACGGATTGGATCGGTTTAGGACCACGGATTCACATAATTAAATAACAAAAATATATATAACACTTTAATTTCATAAAAATAAAAATATAGCGCTATATTAGTTTCACAATAGCAACATGTTTTTCTATAATAGTGACATACTGTTCTAGAATTTAAACAACGATAAGAAAACTGGTTTCACCAGAAGTACTTAGACCATTACAAATTAAAACTAAAAACTAACAAACAAAAGTAATAAAAGAAGATATTATACGATTTTATGTTTGAGTTTAAATTTTATATAGAATAAAAGAAGATGCTATGGGGGAGGATGTATAATAAAAATATAGACTATTTGTATACGGTCCGGATCGGTTCCAATCCGGAACCGTGGGGTTCAATCCGGAACCGAACCACGGATTCAAAAAACCAATCCAAACCTATCGGATTGGACTGGACTGGATCGGATTACGGATTTCACGGATTTCTTGCTCAGCCCTATTTAATCTCACAAATTAAGTAAATTTTTAATATTGAGAAGGGTTAAAATCATGGTTTTTGAAAGAAAAAATAAATAAGATAGATATAGAGTAATACTATACAAACAAAAAATTCATATATAATTTTTATATATATTGATGTGGGGAAAAATTAGTGAAACATTCATCTCTAACTTTGTGTAGTAGGAGAGGTCAAAAATGTTTTTTTTTTATTAGTTAAGGTCCTTCAACATTTTCACAGAGAAAATTTGACTTAGAGAAATTTTGCCCGACTCAGAGAAATTTCACCCGACTTAGAGAAATTTTGGCAGAGAAATTTTGAAAATTTCTTTATGAAAATTGAAATTTCTATGAGTGGGCCAAAATTTCTGAGTCAAATTTTTCTGTAAAAATGTTGAGGGACCTTAACTATTATGAAAATATTGTATATATTTTATTTTATAAAATCTTAATATTAGGAAGTTTAAAAAAAATTTCCCTTAATGTGGTTCATTGTAAACCATTCGCTTTAAAACAAAACACATAAATTTATTTATAATAAGGAAAATGTTTGAGTGCTCGAATGTTTAGGCTCGAATTCTGGCTCGAAATCTTCTTCTCTTTTATCTGTGAAGCGCAAGAAGAAGGGGAGAAAGAGAGGGAAGGAGGGAGAAACAGAGAGAAAGGGAGAAAGGGCTCTACCACGATCTGATCTTCCTCTTCCACGATCTTCCTCTTCCACTCCGCCCTCGCCATCACCGGCTCGCCATCACCGGCGACTGCCATCACCGGCAGATCTGTTTTCTCTATTTTTTTTTTTTTTTCTGGATCTGAAGATGATCTGAAGGTAAAGGAAAAAAAAAAAAAAAATTGGCTGATCACTGTTCTGTTTTTTGTTGTTGTTGTTCCTCCTCTTTCTCTTCTTCTTCTTCTTCCTTCTTTCTTCTCTTCGGCCTTTCTTCTTCTCCTCTCTGTCTGAGTCGGAATTGGTGATGATGGTGATGGTGATGCCCAAAAAATTGGTGATGGTGATGATGATGAAGAGTGATGATGCTTCTGTACATCTGTAAAAAAATGAAGAGTGATGAAGAATGCTTGACCCAGATGAAGAGTGATGAAGCTACAACTAATTCTTCTTTTTTGTACAGAAGCATTACATCTGATGATCAGGTCACTCTTCATTTTTTTTTACAGAATTCTTCATCACCATCACCAATTTTACAGAAGAAGAAGAAAAAAAATGGTGATGATTGACCCAGCAGACTTCTTCTTCTTGTTGATGAACAATGATTGACCCAGCAGACTTCTTCTTGTTGATGAACTCAGAAAAACGCGAGAAGAAAAGAAAAAAAAAAAAAGGAAAAAAAAAAAAAGACACCAAAACGACATCGTTTTGGTATCGAGCCACGGTCGAGCCACAGCCTCTCGAGCTACGTAGCGCGATCGTTATAATAATAGCAATGTTATATCACTGTTATCAAACTTTTTATATAAACTTTATATATGTTTAGTATTTTCCTTCCAGTATTAATCATTTTAATCAAACAAGCCTAAACTTACAATTATTACTCAAAATATATGTTCTCAAAAGAATGTAACCATATGCAGCTAAATACTTTTTAATCTTATATCAATTGATAAAAAATAAAATAAAATAAATTACTTTTGAATTTGGATTGTGAATTCAGAAAAGTTGAAATATGCATTATATTTTGGAAAAGGTTTTATTCCAATCTAAGATGTATGAGTTCCTACAACCCAAATAATGTGACACTCTAAAATTGGTTAAGAGATTAGAATCCTAATTATTTTAGGTAACATATTTTTTTGGAATTAAATCATTTTCTAAAAATATAAAATTTAATTTTGGCAAATTTTGGATGACCCACCAAAACTTTTTTTTTTTTTTTTCCCCTTCTTAATCAAATTGTTCCACAATTGTCTTACATAATTAATATCAGTTGAAAATCTACATACATTAAGCAACATTGTATGCTGTAGAAATGTAGAAAAAAATTCTCAATGTTTTAAAAAAAATTAAATGTGCAAATAATTTTAAATATTTTAAATCTACATACATTAAATGTGCAAATAATTTTAAAATATTTTATCTAAATACATTAATGTGCATTTAATTCTCAAAGATTTTAATAATTTTAAAATTTTGATTAAAATATGAAAAAGTTACTAAAGACAAAATTAAAAAAGGAAATAAAAAAATCAAAATCATTTTTAAAAAATAAAACCAAACACACTTATTTTTGTTAACAAAATTTTACGATACACAATGTTATGTATGTAAGTTTTCAACCCGTACTAATTGTAGAACAATTTAATCGTGCAAAAAATAAACAAATAAAAATTAGCTGATAAGTTATCAAAAAAATTGCCAATGTTGATTTTTTTTTTTTTAGATAAAAATTTAATTACAAAAAACATAAATAAATTAGAATAAAAGGTGGTAGCTCGAATTTCCAAGGGTCGAATGGCCCGAAATTTCAGAGAAGAGAGGGAGAGAAGAGAGGGAGAGAGGCTCGTCTGGTTCTGCCGACGACAGCGGAGGACGAGGACGACCGCGAGGAGCTCGTCGCCTCTGCAGGAGCTCGTCGCCTGTGACTCCGCCGTCGCCTCGCCGCCGATCGTCGCCTCGCCGTCCTCGTCGTAGCTCCGCCTGTCTCGCCGCCCCGCCTCCGCCCCTGCCTCACCCCGAGTTTGTTGGCCCCCTCCCCTCCCCTCCCCCTCCTCCCCTCCCCTTCCCCTCCCCCTCCTCTCCCCCTCCTTCTTCCTCCTCTCGTCTTCTTCTTCCCTCTGCAGAAAAAAAAAAAAAAACAAAACACAAAGGGCAAAACGACGTCGTTTTGCCCTTTCGACCCATTCGACCCACGCTCTTTCGAGCTACCAACCGGGATTGAATAAATTACCTAAGATGAGTAGGATTCCAAATACAAGTTTTCTTGAATTGCGTAATTTCTTAGCCAATCATAAGGCGCTACATTACTTGGGATGTAAGAGCTCCTACATCTTAGATCGGAGAAAACATTCACCTTATATTTTAATCTTTTTTTTAGTATTAGGCATTATATTTTAGCTTCAACCTCTACTAATTGTAAAACAATTTAATCGTACAAAAAATAAACAAATAAAAATTAGCTGATAAGTTATCAAAAAATTGCCAATATTGAATTTTTTTTAGATAAAAATTTAATTACAAAAAACATAAATAAAGTTACCTAAGATGAGTAGGATTTCAAATACAAATTTTCTTGAATTGCGTAATTTCTTAGCCAATCATAAAGTGCCGCATTACTTGAGATGCAAGAGCTCTTACATCTCGAGTTTTTTGTACTAGGCATTATATTTTGGGCTAATTACACTAACAGTCCCTATAATTTGGGACTTGTGTCACTTTGGTCTCTGATTTTTCAATTGTGACACATTTGACCATGAATTTTGAATCTTATTTCAAATAAGGACAATTAAAGATACCATTACTCAATTTCAATGGCAAAGTCGTCAATTTAATAAAATATAAACTAATTTGACAAAAATAAATGTCAAAAAAATATTTTTGATTTTTTAAAAATTATTTCTACCCACCAAAGATAAAATTATGTAAAATTGATAAATCTTTTACACATTTATTTATTTTTTTTACCAAATTAATTTTCATTATGTGTTTGGATGATGATCATGTAATGGGTAGTTGTTAGGCTTTTAATGTGCAATCGATATATTTAATATATGAAATGTTTTTAGTTTTGAATTTTTTGATTTAATGGATTGGTTTAATAATGATATCAAAGTTGTAGCCATATTTGACTTTTGAAAAAATATAAAATAATTTAATGAAAATAAAAACAACCACCCCATTACATGATCATCATCCAAACATATAATAAAAATTAATTTGTTAAAAAAAATAAATGCGTAAAAGATTTATCAATTTTACATAATTTTATCATTGGTGGGTAGAAACAATTTTTAAAATTTTAAAAATATTTTTTGACATTTATTTTTGTCTAATTAATTTATATTTTATCAAATTGACAACTTTATTCTTGAAATTGATTAATAGTATATTCAATTGTCCTTATTTGGAACAAGATTCAAAATTTAGAGTTAAATGTGTTACAATTGAAAAATTAATGATCAAAGTGACACAAGTCCTAAACTATAGGGACCTTTACTGTAATTCGTCTTTATAGTCTACTAATACTACTAGTGTCAAAATTAATTAGAGGCCCTCTCTTGCCTTTGCTCAAGGCTGCCAGCGTTTAGTAAATATAATTGTTGGTGTTTTTAATATTAATGTTATTGTAAGAGTTGTGATTTATCAATTTTTTGCCCAACTTTTATTTTTTGCTAGTTGAAACAGGACAAAGAAGTAGACCAAACAGACCAGACTAAAAACAAATTACAAGAAGACGTGCTTGGGTCGTAGTAAATTCAGTAAAGAGCTTTGAAGCTGAGGCCGCAAGCTGATTGACAACTAGCTTCAAACAGAGCACAATTCCTATTAACCCAAATACACCATGCCGCAACACACAAGAAGCCGAAAGCGTCCGAATCCAACGATTCCTAAACTGTAAGAAACCAACCAAATAAATCACCCTTGCCTCGCATGAACTTCCAATTCATCAAGCCCGAAACATGTGACCAAACATCAACGGCCTGTGAAAATGATCAAAATATGTGAGTTCAATGTCTCTCTATCTTTACTAATTTTTGTCATTGTGTTTTCAAATTTTTGGGTAATTCTTGGAAAGTAGTCTGAATTGGCTGAGACAACTTTTTTTTTCACCACGTATAATTCTGATCCTTAATGTTCTTGTTTTTTTTTTTTTTGAACAGCTGATTCTTAATGTTCAATCTACAAACTTTGAACCATTTGGTTGCAATATGTAAAAGTAGATAATAAAATTAAAGCAATCAATTAGTTAAAACCACAACCCTCTTACTCTTATCATCTTGAATTTATAGAAGAAAAGAATATGCTTTATAAACAACCAAACAAACCTAAAAGAAGAAATATTTTAAAAGAGTAATGATATACAAATAAAAATACATAATTTTTTTTATAATATATATCTTTCATTTTAAAACAAAACACTCATAAAGATGAATTTATTTATAAAAATGATATTTTCACATAATTCTTGTAGAAGTTTTTGTATAAATTCTATGTAAGAATATCTATCATTTTCTAATTAGAGTGACATTATTTTTGAGTTGGATCCCTTTAGGAAGTGTAACTACTAACTAACTTCTCCTTTTGACAACTACAGATCAACCATCTCACACAGGCAACTTTTGAAGTAAAGCAGAAGTTAGGATAAAAATGGGGATGAGTACTGTGGCCAAGTGAGCCAAGTGTTTGATTAGTTTTTTTTTGGGTTCTTTGTCTCACTTTGTAATCTGCAAAAATATTCTATGGAATTTGGAAGGACTTGCCATTTGATCAGAATCAGTTATGGATATGTAAGAACCAACAAAAGTGTAAAATCTTATCAACTAAGAATATTTTAGATGCACTGTATATAAGAGCATATCAAGTTACCAAATTATTTGCACCCAAAACACAATACAAACCACACATACTCTCTCTCTCTCTCTCTCTCTCTCTCTGTCTTTCTAAAATATGGCACGGCCTCAAGCTGATCTTGGCAAAATAGGTGAGGAAGCGTTTAAAATCCTGGAAAAACAGCTACTGGAAGAAAAGAAGGAGGCAAGGCCAAACCGCGACCCGGTGGTGATGGGAATCATGGATAAGGATGCAGCCAGGCTTTGGAAAGGGGTGCACGTTGTAAATTTCACCCCAAAATTAAGATCCCCCAAAAAGATTGAACACTATGTAATGTTCAAATGATCATCAGCAATTCAGCATGCATGTTTCAATACTGCCCTTTCTTTTCTTTTCTTTCCTTTTTTTTAATTTAATTTTTTTTTTATATTGTAGTTTTCATTGTAAATTACAGCTTTGACATTATGCATATATAGTGTAGTCACAGTATATATGCTATGTGAAATTTTAGCAGTGTACAAATTTTCCAACTCATGTCTACTATCCTCTAGTTATAACTTGCCTTTTCACTTTATTTATTTTTTATTTATTTAAAACTCATAAACAAGTTTCAGCATAACATCTCACTTCCCAGACCTTGCAATGTTGAGATAATTGCCCCAAAAGCTTGAAAATTAAACTTCTGGCCCTATCACCCCAAAATTAATGAGATCGATGAGGATTCTCTTTAATCCAAAATCTGGACTAGAGGAGGTTGTTTGGGCCCATGTAGCCCACCACAGGTCCTGTTTTAATGATTTAAACCATTTATTTTGTTGGACACTTCATGTATTTTATCCATAGAAAAGTTAGGTCAATCTGATAATTGTAACTTGTTCAATTTACCGTATTTTTTACTAAAACAATAGAACACAATTGTGTTTTTAAAAAATAAATTATAATTTTTTTTGATGACAAAGATAATAAATTGAACAAAATGAACGATTCAGATCATCTACAGATCCAAACAACCCCCTGCAGTCCAGATTTGCTAGAAAATTATTCTCCATTTAGCACACCTCGGAATTAATTGACAACTTTTGAAATTTGAGATGTTTAAGGATATGAAGTAAAAGAAAAAAAGAGAACCAAAATAGAAAAATAAGAAGAATACTAGGTGAAGCATGAAATTTTCTTCTTTAAAAAAAAAGAAAAAAAAAGAAGAAGAAGATATGGAGAAGAGGAAGAAGAAACTGAAAATGAAAATTGAATTGAAACAATAGAAAAAGACAAAATCAGGGGAATAAGGAAGGGATTTTTTTTTTAGGGTCCCTGATATTATGATTTTATAGTATAAAAGATATCAAATATTTTCATAATGTTTGAGGTCCCTCAGTATTGACCTAGAGAAATTCTCTTCAGACTTTTTAGAGAAATTCTGAAAATTTCTTTGGACTTCTCCAGAGAAATTCTCTGGGAGATCTTTCATACAACAACCAATCCAATATTGAGTGGTTCACTTCCCAGAGAAATTCTGGGAGATCTTTTATACAACAACTAATCCAATATTGAGTGATACACTTTCTGGAGAAATTCTTTGGACTTCCCAGAGAATTTTTTCCCAGAGAATTTCTTTGGATTCTAGTTTAGAGATTTTCAGAGAATTTCACTGCGTTTAAACTAGAAAATTTCTCTGTCTGAGAGAAACTGACTGAAATGAGAATTTCTCTAGGTTCAAACTAGAGAAATTCAAAACTAGAGAAATTCAGAGAAACTTGAATTTTCTTTGGCTTTGTTCACAAAGAATTGAAATTTCTTTGAGTTTTCAAATTTTCTCTGTGTTTTGACCAAATTTTATGTGTTTATAAAATTTCTCTGCAAATATGGTCAGAGAAATTTTACTGACCACTTCTCACAAGCATAACAACAAACACCTTCAATGCATAATCAAACAGACTGGGAATATACAAATCTCATTGTCAATTTCTTTGACAAGATGGAATATACGAATTTGAAAAAAAACCAAATTGATATATATCAGCATAACCAACAACAAATGAATACCCAATTAGAAGAAACCATAGCATTGTTTGGTTAATGGAAAATGAAGTACACAAACAACCTACCTCCTATGGATCTGATGCGAATGGACAACTTTTTCTTTCTTTATACGTTTTGCTTCATCTATTTATACGCCGTGTTTCGTCCATTCTCACCTCATGATCGAATACTGACCTTCTACGCCCGTCAAGTCCATCGTAGGTGAGAGCTGGTTGTCCGCAAGACAAATCGGTAAAGAGAGACTAGAGAGAGAAAGAGAAAACTAAGGTTCATGGACGAACATGATGAGCTCCAAGTCACTGAGTTCAAACAAAAGGTTCATCGATACGATCTTTCAAACAAGTGGTTTGTCGGAGGTGGCAACGGAGAGGTAGCGACGGCAAAAGAAGCAGTGGCAAAGATGAGCGAGAGAGGAGAAGAGGAGAAGAGGAAAGAGAAGCAACGGCGAAGATGAGAGTGTAGAGATGAGCAAGAAAGAGAGAGAGAATGATAAGTGAGACATATGGGATGGGTGAGGGACCTTAGCCAACACAAAATAATATTGTGAATTTTTCCCATTATTAAAAATGAGAGAGGGATCTTAGACTAATTTTCTCAAAAAAGAAAAAGGAGAGAATTGAATATAAAAAACAAAAAATAAAAAAAGATTAAGATAGAGATAGAGAGAAAAATCATAACAAAATAATACTAACAACTCACATGTTGGTGGTCCCATATAGTGAATACACTTTCGGTATGATGTTTTCCATGCAATTAGGATTGCTCTAAAGCATTCGATAAAAACATGAAGTTGTTTTAATAAATAAATAAATCCAACTCAGTAAAATTGAGCTAGAAAATCACGACTTTGAAAGAAGATATTTTTTTGGGTTCCATTTTAATTCATATTCCCAAAGCTCCAAGAGGTCTTATCCATATTCCTTTTTGGACATATGCCTTTCAATAAAGGATAACTATTTGAAATTTTATTTTAGAATATTTCACAATCAACAGTTCTACAAACTCAAAAAGAAAAAATCAAAAAATTATCCAGAATTTATAATTAAATGTCAAAATTCATTCATAGTGTGACCTTACAATAATCTCTAAATATACATATAGATTTAAAATTCTAAATCATTGTCTGATTTATTTTGTGGGTGCATAAAGTTTATGTTTCTTGAGGTTCCTTATTCCTTTCTCCAATTCTCTTCACTTGGTCTTGTTTGCTAGAATTGGAAATAGAGAGTACTTTTTTCTACATAGATGATTCCACACTTCAACATCCTTTCATCAAAAAAATATCGTCATGACGCTATGTTACTATATCCCAATTATTTGGTCTTGATAGGATCAAATATGTTCTATCTCCAAATATCAGGAAATTTATATATTCCAAAAATAGAATATACGGTGTATGATATAGATTTAGGAAGGAGATTGTGTGCATCCACCACTGGCCAACTATTTATGTCGGTGGGTCTATCTTTCATGAGTCACATTTTAATAATTTGTTCCATTTATTTTAAAAGTTTATGTTTTTAGATCATCTATATAAAAAATAAATTGATTTGCCAATTATAGCTAAAATATTTTATTATATTTTTGAGAAAAAAAAATATAATAAGTATGATTTTAAAAATAAAACTTCTATTTTTTTTAAAAGACAAATCCTATAAAATAATATGATTAACATAGCAAATTGATTTTTTCATGAAAAACATGAGTTTACACAGCGAACGAATTAGATAGTCATAGTGAGGCTCATTTCAGTCTTTTCAAACCCAACTAGATAGTCCAGTCTTCCAAGGTGAACTAGACACAATCTACTTTCTAGTCACATTTATAATAAATTTAATTCATACATTTTATTTTTGTAATAACAATTGGCGTAATTTTTCTAGGTGGGAATATTATTGGTGCTCCAAAGATAGATGAGAATATACATTAGTGAGACCACTTGGAGGGGCCACCGAAAGCAGATGAAATAAAATATATTCACTCCTCTGCATATCACAATTCAGAGAAAAGTAATTTGAAAAGTCATATGTTGAAGGGAGAAGATAGGAGGTGGAACAATATCCAAATGCAATTACTATAAAAGGGCAATGCCAGTTTGATCTGTTTGGCAGATCACACAGCGCTCAAAAGACTACTAATACATAGCCAAGAAGAGATCAAGTGAAATGGGTACTCCAACTGAGATAGCTAATGTTGGGTTGGAAGCCTTTGGATTGCTAGAGGGGTCTTTGAGGGCCCCACAAAAGAGGCCTACTCTTAATCAGAACCGTCCACATCATCAACTCCACCTTCACTCTGCTACTCATCAAGTTGTTCATGCAAGAGAAAGAGAAACTATTGATTGTTATCAGGCAGCAAAGAAGTATGGTGGGCTAGTGATTGCTGAGTATCGAACCACTACAAAACCACCACTTCGTCAGATGTATTAAGCTTATCTTGGTGTGATGTATTATTTATAGGTGTGAAAATTGCAGTATATCACTAGCTTGTTTTCTGAATTGGTGAAGCTTCTACGAATAGACTCACCTTATGTTTACTGTGTCACTATGAAAGTTGTGCTATATATATAATCTCTGTATTTATTTTGTCTAAATTTCTCTTTTTTTCCCTCTCCATTCGAAATTGATTCAATGTGCATTTTTCATTTTGAAATAAAATACTTATAAAGAAAAATTTATTTACAAGAAAAATATAACCACATTATTCTTGTAGAATTTTTTTATACGAATTTTGTGTATGAATTTAATTTTTCCTAACATTTACACCAACCAATATCTTATACATGAAAGGAGTATTATTTGAATCTCTTACAAAACAGAGGGTCCAAGTGTATTTATTGTGCACTACGCACGGTTAAAAAAAATAAAATAAATAACACCAACACCCCTTCAATTATCGGTGAATATTATTTTATCTCTATTATCAATAAATTTATACATTTTGACCCCTTCAATTTTAAAAATATATTACTTTCACACATGCATACCGTTTATATAGATCACATCCAAAAGATATGTATTATGATTTTCATAGTTGATAGAATTAATATATCCGAATACGTAGATGAGAGAGTAAAATAATATTTCCTAATAATTAAAGAAATTTTAATGTAAATAATATATATTTATGTTTTGTTTATTTTTTATTTTATTTATTTTTAAACCGTGATGCACAAAAGTAATAGACCCATATTACTAAATACACTTGACCCTCTGTTTTGTAAGAGAACAAACTATCTCTCCTTTTAGCAAACATAAAAATATATATTCGCATTGTTTCTATGTTGCTATATGAAAAATGACTCAATCTCCTACATGGTAATATATTGGGGTTATTAAGAGCATCTCCAACGGTTCACTTGATTTTTCATCAAATTTGAGTTAAAAAGTGGCCATTTCCTTAATTTGATACTTCGCGCTCCAACGGTTCAGTATCAAATCCTTTTCATCAAATTTGCGTTGGGACAACCGGTTGGTTGACCGGCCGGTCAACCGGTAAAAGCAAAAAAAATTTTTTTTTATTTTTTATTTTTGATTTTTTTTGAACTTTTTGAACCTTTTGGTGGTTGACCGGGTGGTCAACCGGCCGGTCGACCGGGTGGTCGACCGGTTAGGCAAAAATTATTATTATTATTATTTTTTTTACCGGTTTGAATCTTTTTTTTGAACTGTTTGAACTTTTGGTGGGCGACCGGTTGGTCAACCGGCCGGTCGACCGGTTCGTCTCTTGGCAACGGTCATGTACAGTGTTTTGGTGAAACGCGGAGTCTGTCATCAGTTTGGTGAAACTTTTGCTGAAATCTCATTTTGGTATGACTTTGGTGCAATCGTTGGAGCATGAAAAAGTGGGTTTTTCATCAAAATTTAAATCTGATGCTGGGTTTGGTTCACCGTTGGAGATGGTCTAACTGACAGTTATGCGAGGGGAAAAAAAAATACAAATTCATAAATAAATAAAAATTTGTAAATTTAATTATTAATTTTTATAATTTTTTTTATTAATTTATAATTTTTTTTTTCAATATTCACTGATGTCATATTCCCTCTAATATAATTGACAATCAAGAGATTTCTTATTTTAAGGGGTTGATTTACACGTGACATCATGTTGACAGTGAAATAACCAGTGAAAAATTACGGACAACTATGACTTATGACGACATCACACAAAAATAGGTGAACCAAACAACCAAAATAGTAATGCATTTATTTCAAGAAGCTACCACAAATTGCTTGAGTGGTCATAAAAATTGGTACCAAAAACTTTGTATAAAGAATCTGAAGATGGTGAAATCATTTAACTATAGTCTCTGGCTTTTTAATTGTCTCTTTCAACTTGAAAAAATATATATATATATATATATATATATAAACTGTAGTTCAAGGGTCAAGGCCACAATGGCCCTGGTGGGAAGATTAGAGGTGAAATTTGCTTTCTTCTTGGGTTTGGTTTTGCTCTCTGGTAGGGCTCAAGGTGCCACTCATAACCTTCTTGGCAATGCTCCTACAGTTTTTGATGTTACAGAGTATGGTGCCAAGGCAGATGGACTGACAGAGTGTGCACAGGTGAGTTTTTATTTGCACAAAAAATAATTATAAAATTGGATGTAATTCTTTTATATGAGTGTGGAGTTTATTTCATATGAGAATGTCGTGTTTGATTTTGTGACTGATTTCTGTATTCATACACTATTTTTTTCGTAATCATTATGGTGGTGATTTTTTCCAAGCCAAACATGTTTTTGTCCCGAAATTCATATCAACTTGTGCCAATATACTCTCAAATCATTAGATTATGGGAAAAATTTGGAAATATAATCTAATAGTAAGAACAAGGGGGTGCGTTGGAGACGGAAGATCGGGTGCCATTTCTAAACATAATTTTAGTGCACAATTCTCATATAGAATGCTGTGATTGTTTTATCAGAATTTCATTTCAGATTAAAAACTCATTTTAGCTTACAATTTCACAAATATCATTTTTAAATGAAAAAAATGTCACCCGTTGCTCACATGACAAATTTCATCAACTCTATTGACACCAAATTAATAGAAGGGCCAATTTTCAAACTAAGGTTTCGTTTGGGAAGTCATGGTTGGGGCTTTTTTGGCTATTTTAGCCACAAAAAATAAAATAGGCTATTTTAGCCATAACAAACAAAACATCACATCCAACCCATAATCATTACATTCTTCTCTCACAAAAAAACTCAAAAAAACCAAAAAGTCCTTCCCAAACCAAGCTTTTAAGCCCAGGCTAAAATAGCCAAAAAAGCCAAAAAGCTAAAAAGCCAACCCACTTCCCAAACGGAGGCTAAGTAAAAGTGCATGAAATTGATTGTTACAACGAAAAGGGAAGAACCAAAATAAAATTTGATGTAAAAAATGCAAGGATACAAATTATAATATACCCTTTATCTTTTTTTTTGGGGGGGACCTAACTTTATCTTGTTTATTCTTGAATAAATTACACAGACCTCTCTTAACATTTGTTAATATTACATCTAACCCCAGTAGTATGAGAAAATTACACCAGTCTCCTCAGCAATTGAGTTGCATTTCAATTCACCCCTCAGCGTTAAAAATCCGTCAGGAACTTAACAGAATATTATGACATCATCTAATTTTTCTTGGAATTTCCTGTTTTGCCCTTAGATTGATTGAATGGCATAAATCAAATGGGTCAACCGAATTACCTAACTAAAAAACACCTCTATCTGTCTACATTTTCTCCTTGGCAGCCATTGTCAACCGCCCCCCAATTCGCCTAAACTCATCTCCTTCTTCCATAGCAGAACCCCTTTCCCTCTGTCTTGCTTCTCTATCGAATCGGTACGGGAGATTGGGATTGAAGAAAGGTTTTCATTGAAGGAGACAAGAGGTCGTGATTTGGAATCTGGGACCATGATGCTGTTGGGAAAGTGATGGTGAAGGTTGCGATGATCTGGGTATGGCTGGTGTTGTTGTTGGTAGGTTGCCTTTTTTGTTTTCGAAAAGAGTGGGTTAAAGAGGATGTAGAGGAGCTGTTTGATAAAATGTCTCAAAGAGGAACTGAGAAGGAGGAGGAGGAGAATAAACGGTGGTATGCAGTGGTGATTTCGGTATTAGGCCATGTTTGGCTATGATTTTTAGTTATTTACATATGATTTTTTTTAAAAAAAAAATTATAATATTTTCCCTCCACTAGATTAGCTATCTTTTTTCAGCTTCTTAGGGGAAGATTGAATGGAACCCTAGTCCATGAGTCCGGGCTTTACAAGGTCCAAAACGAGTCGCTCTAAAAATATGGGGGTCTTTGAAAACCATTGTAGTTATTATTAACCAAATAGTATAACGTCTCGAAATGAATATTTTATCGGTGGTGTTATATGTATCAATTAATATATTAAATAATATACCAATTAGTATATACTAACTAGTGTTGTACTATTATTACTAATTCTATTTATTAAGTAAATTATAAATATTTAAAACCTTTAAAATTAGAATAATACTATATGTACTAATTAATGTACACGTTAGTGTACTAACAGATAATGCGGCATCATTTGTATGATTTTAAGTATTTGTAATTTGTATAATAAATGTGGTCAATAATAATATTATAACACTAGTTGGTGCATATAGTACAACTGTTAAAATTATATCACATCATCTATTAATAATATACTAGTTAATATACTAATTGATATATATATATATATATATATTCTTATTTATATTTTCGACCCCGCTACGTAGCTCGAAATTCTTTGGCACGAATTTGGCTCGACACCAAAACGACGTCGTTTTGGTGTCGTTTTTTTTTTTTTTTTTTTTTTTTTTTTTTTTTTCTGGTCTGAAACTGAGACGATGGTCTGAAGCTGAGACGATGAAGAAGAAGAAGAAGAAGAAGAAAAAGAAGAAGAGGAGGGGAGGGGAGGGGGAGAGAGAGAGAGATCAACCCAAATCAAACCCGAGTTCAACTTCATATCCAAACCCAAGTAAAAAAAAAATATGTTTGTTTATATGGCAGATTCAGATCAGATCCAAGTAAAAAAAAATATGGCAAAAAAAATATGAGTTCATCTTCATATCCAAACCCAATTAAAAAAAAATATGTTTGTTTATATGCCAGATTCAGATCAGAATATGGCAGATTCAGATCAGATCCAAGTAAAAAAAAAAATATGGCAAAAAAAATATGAGTTCATCTTCATATCCAAACCCAAGTAAAAAAAAATATGTTTGTTTATATGGCAGATTCAGATCAGAATATGGCAGATTCAGATCAGATCCAAGTAAAAAAAAAAATATGGCAAAAAAAATATGGCAGATTCAGATTCAAACCCAAGTAAAAAAATAAATAAATATACAAAAAACATCATCTTCTTCCGATCAACATCTTCAGATCTCTCTCTCTACAGATCCGAACAAGGCATGGTGTTGATCAACATCGTCAATCTCTCTCTCTTCAGATCTCTCTCTCTTCAGATCAACATCGTCAATCTCTCTCTCTACAGATCCGAACAACAACCCGACACCAACCCATTACAGTTCTCCATCCACCACCTCGACCCATTACAGATCCGAACAACAAAATCTGTAGAGATGGGTTTTGTGAATTCCCAGAAAACAGAGGAAGGTGAAGAAGCAAAAGAAACAGAGGGTCATACTATGGTCAATAATTGCTGGGAATGCTGATTATAGATATGGAATCAAGGAGATAGAGATGGGTCAAAAGAAACAGAGGGTCATAATCTGTAGAGCCAAACTCTTCTTCCTCCTCTCTTCTCTCTCTCTCCTCTTCCCTTCCCTTCCCTTCCCTTCCCTTCCCTCTGTGTTCGAAAGAGAAGCAAAAAGAAAAAACAAAAAAAAGAAAAGAAAGAAGGAATAGCCAAAACGACATTCGAGCCACTATTCGAGCCATCCATTTCGAGCAACGAAGTATTTTCTTTATATTTTATACCGTTGGTGAGGGGCCCAATGTTTGACCGTTGAAAGTGAGAGAGACAGGGTGAGAGAGAGACGAAAAAAGGGGGACGATGATACGCTATTTGCCTATTTGCTTCGATGTTCATAATAAAAGCAGAGCAGAAACAGAGAGAAAGGATTTGTGGTGTGTCCAAAAAAAGCTGCGGAGTGCAGATGTGCCAGAAGTGGGGGGCTTGGACGACGTGCCTGCTTACTTTTGTCTTGTCTGACACTTGGCAGCCACTTCTCAATGGAACGGGGCTTCACATAGATAGAGAAACAAACCCCAACCCAGCCAAGCCTAACGGGGGGAAAAGGTAAAGGAATCGATTGTCCAAAAATTTTCCTACTTTTTTGTATCTAACAAAACAGTTGTATACATATTTTTTTGAACCAATAAAACAGTTATAGATTGTAAGTGCATGTCCGACTTGTAGGATTATAGAATATGATTAAAATTGTTAATTTATTGACTCACAGTTTTATATTTAATTATAAATTTTATTGATTAAATTATATACGGATATTTAATTTCACAAAATTAGTAAATTTTTAATATTGAGAAGAGCTAAAATAATTGTTTATGAAAGAAAAAAAAGAAGATATTGAGCAATACTATATAAATAAAAAATTCATATATAATTTTTATACATATTGATGTGGGAGAAAATTAGTGAAACATTCATCTTTAACTTTGTATAATAGGAGATGTCAAAGATGTTTTTTTTATTTATTAGTTAAGATCCCTCAACATTTTCACAGAGAAAATTTGACTCAGAAAAATTTTGCCTGACTCAAATAAATTTCGACCTCAACTCAGAGAAATTTCAAAATTTCTCTAGTATGATCACAGAGAAATTTCGAAAATTTCTTTGTGAAAATTGAAATTTCTATAAGTGGGGCAAAATTTCTCTGAGTCGAATTTTTTTTGTGGAAATATTGAGGGACCTTAACTACTATGAAAATATTGTATATAATTTATCTCATAAAATCTTAATATCAGAAAGTTTAAAAAAAATTTCCCTTAGGCCTCGTTTGCCAAGAACTCTTTTTAGCCAAAAAGTCAAAAAGTTACTAAAAAAATCAAAAATCCAACAACTCATACCAAAAAGTCAAAGATTCCATTTTCTCTCTACTTTTTGCATATTTTTTCGTAAAAAGTTAAAAAATCATCTCAAACATACTAGTTTTTTTTACATCACATTTTAGCTAAAAAGCCAAAAAGTTACTAAAAAAATATGTTCCCAAACGAGGCCTTAATGTGATTCATTGTAAACCATTCACTTTAAAACAAAACACATAAATTTATTTATAATAATAGCAATGTTATATCACTCTTATCAAACTTTTTATATAAACTTTATACATGTTTAGTATTTTCCTTCCAGTATTAATCATTTTAATCAAACAAGCCTAAACTTACAATTATTACTCAAAATATATGTTCTCAAAAGAATGTAACCATATGCAGCTAAATACTTTTTAATCTTATATCAATTGATAAAAAATAAAATAAAATAAATTACTATTGAATTTTGATTGTGAATTCAGAAAAGTTGAAATATGCATTATATTTTGGAAAAGGTTTTATTCCAACCTAAGATGTATGAGTTCCTACAACCCAAATAATGTGACACTCTAAAATTGGTTAAGAGATTATAAATGTATTTAGAATTCTAATTATTTTAGGTAACATATTTTTTTGGAATTAAATCATTATCTAAAAATATAAAATTTAATTTTGGCAAATTTTGGATGACCCACAAAATTCCCCCCCCCCCCCCCCTCATAATCAAATTGTTCCACAATTGTCTTACATAAATGTTGTAGAAATTTAGAAAAAAAATCTCAATTTAAAAAAAAAAAAATTAAATGTGCCAATGATTTTAAATATTTTAAATCTACATACATTAAATGTGCCAATAATTTTAAAATATTTTATCTAAATACATTAATGTGCATTTAATTCTCAAATATTTTAATAATTTTAAAATTTTGATTAAAATATGAAAAAGTTACTAAAGACAAAATTAAAAAAGGAAATAAAAAAATCAAAATTATTTTTAAAAAATAAAACCAAACACACTTATTTTTGTTGCAAAATTTTACGGCACACAATGTTATGTGTAAGTTTTCAACCCGTACTAATTGTAGAACAATTTAATCGTACAAAAAATAAACAATTAAAAATTAGCTAATAAGTTATCAAAAAAATTGCCAATATTGAATTTTTTTTTAGATAAAAATTTAATTACAAAAAACATTAATAAGTTACCTAAGATGAGTAGGATTCCAAATACAAGTTTTCTTGAATTATGTGATTTCTATAAGGTGCCACATTATTTGAAATGTAAGAGCTCCTACATCTTGGGTTGGAGAAAACCTTCTCCTTATATTTTAGTCTTTTTTTTGTATTAGGCATTATGTTTTAGCTTCAATCTGTACTAATTGTAAAACTAGTTAATCGTACAAAAAATAAACAAATAAAAATTAGCTAATAAGTTATCAAAAAAATTGCCAATATTGAATTTTTTTAAAGATAAAAATTTAATTACAAAAAAACCTAAATAAGTTACCTAAGATGAGTAGGATTCAAAACATAAGTTTTCTTGAATTGTATAATTTCATAGCCAATCATAAGGTGTCATGTTACTTGAGATGTAAAAGTTCCTACATTTTGAATCGGAGAAAACGTTCTCCTTATATATAAGTTTTTTTTGTATCAAGCATTATATTTTAGTCTACTAATACTACTAGTGTCAAAATTAGTTAGAGGCCCTCTCTTGCCTTTGGTCTAGGCTGCCAGCGTTTAGTAAATGGAAAATGTTTGGTAGCCCGAATTTTTGTGGTTTGAATAGTTTAAATGTGTCAAAACGACGTCGTTTTATATTCAAAACGACGTCGTTTTATATTCAAAACGTCGTCGTTTTGAGTTTTTTGAGCCATTCGAATCATGTTTTTTCGGGCCACCTAGCATTGTTGTTAGTAAATATATTTGTTGGTGTTTTTAATATTAATGTTATTGTAAGAGTTGTGATTTATCAAATTTTTGCCCAACTTTTAATTTTTGTTAGTTGAAACAGGACAAAGAAGTAGACCAAACAGACCAGACTAAAAACAAATTACAAGAAGACGTGCGTGGGCCGTAGTAAATTCAGTAAAGAGCTTTGAAGCTAAGGCCGCAAGCTGATTGACAACTAGCTTCAAACAGAGCACAATTCCGATTAACCCAAATACACCATGCCGCAACGCACAAGAAGCCGAAAGCGTCCGAATCCAACGATTCCTAAACTGTAAGAAACCAACCAAATAAATCACCCTTGCCTCGCATGAACTTCCAATTCATCAAGCCCGAAACATGTGACCAAACATCAACGGCCGGTGAAAATGATCAAAATATGTGAGTTCAATGTCTCTCTATCTTTACTATTTTTTGTCATTGTGTTTTTAAATTTTTGGGTAATTCTTGGAAAGTAGTCTGAATTGGCTGAGACAACTTTACCCAGCCGAAATTATATTAAATAAAATAAAATGGCACGGCCCAATGTAAGCCCATCCCTATAGTCCAACACGTATAATTTTGATCCTTATGCTGTGTTTGGTTGAGGGATTTGAAAAGAGATTTGGAAAAGGAAAGAGAAAAAGTGTGTGAAACTATGTGAAATGTAAGTATATTTTATTCGCATTCACCTATTTTTTCTCTTTTCCTTTTCAAATACGTTTCCAAATCCCTCAATTAAACACAACATTAATGCCTTTTTTTTTTTTTTTTTTTGAACAGATGATCCTTAATGTTCAATCCTACAAACTTTGAGCCATTTGGTTGCAATATGTAAAAGTTGATAATAAAATTAGAGAAATGTTATGTATCCCAAATATTTTATCAAATCTCTCACATGGGGTGAAACTCATACAAATCTACATGTATGTGGATCCCACATTCATGTGAGAGGTTTGGTAAAATATTTGGTAGAATATTTAATGTCCCTAGCATAACTCTTTATAAACAGCCAAACTAACCTAAAAGAAGAAATATTTTTAAAAAAGTAATAATATACAAACAGAAATATATAATTTTCTTATAATGTACATATTTTATTTTAAAACAAAACACTCATAAAGATAAATTTATTTGTAAAAATGATATTTTCAAATAATTCTTTTGGAGATTTTTGTATAAATTTGATGTAAGAATAGCTGCCATTTTCTTATTAGAGTGACATTATTCATGATGAAAGCATGCTCTGGCCAACCTTTTCTCGGTCTCATTCAACTATTAGTTTGTTGAATCCAACAAGTAGATACTTAAAGTTATGCAAGTTTATCTCCAAAATTTGACTGTTCCAACTTCTCTCCAATTGGGAGAGACTATACCCATGATGTTTGCTTCGGTAGATCACCACAAGGGTCAATGTCAATGAACTAAATCGTGTGCGTAGATTATTCATAAAAATTATGAGATTAATGTAATAATCTTAATTATATGATTAGACCAGAGTTATTTTACCAAAAAGGAACCATAGCACAATTTTCAAAAAATAACTACATTTTTTGAAAAGATAAATTTGATAATAGTATATAAACAAAAAATTCATACATAATTTTTATACAAAATGATGTGACTTATTGTGGACCTTTCATTTCAAAATAAAATATTATTAAAGATAGATTTATTTACAATAATGACATTGCCACATCATTCTTATCAAATTTTTTATATGAATTTTATATATGTCTAGAAATTTTCATTTGATAAACTTATGCGATGTGACTTATGACTAACCAATCAATCTTATTTTTATTTATTTAGAAATGAATCTATACACATAAGAAGCTCAAACCATTGACATTAACCTTATGTGAAAGAAAAATTTAAGTGGATAAAATCTAATCATAGAATTAAAAATAACTTTCTTATTTGAGATATGACTTATTAAATGTAAGAGTCCCACTTATATAAAAAGATTAGATCTGATTCTACGATCAAATTGTTCTTTGTGCGTAGAAGAATTGTGTGTAATACACACCAAAACAAATTATTGGAACCCAGTTTCAGTTGGATCCCTTTAGGAAGTGTAACTTCTCCTTTTGACAACTACACATCAACCATCTCACACAAACAACTTTGGGCATAAAGTAGAAGTTAGGATAAAAATGGGGATGAGTACTGTGGCCAAGGGCCAAATGTTTGATTAGTTTTTTTTTTTTTTCGGTTTTTTGTCTCACTTTGTAATCTGCAAAAATATTCTATGGAATTTGGAAGGACTTGCCATTTGATCAGAATCAGTTATGGATATGTAAGAACCAACAAAAGTGTAAAATGTTAACTAAGAATATTTTAGATGCACTGTATATAAGAGCATATCAAGTTACCAAATTATTTGCACCCAAAACACAATACAAACCACACATACTCTCTCTCTCTCTCTCTCTCTAAAATATGGCACAGCCTCAAGCTGATCTTGGCAAAATAGTTGAGGAATCGTTTAAATTCCTGGAAAAACAGCTACTGGAAGAAAAGGAGAAGGCAAGGCGAATTCGTGACCCCGCGGTGATGGGAATCATGGATAAGGATGCAGCCAGGATTTGGAAAGGGGTGCACGTTGTAGATTTCACCCCAAAATTAAGATTCCCCAAAAAAGATTGAACACTATGTAATGTAACTTGGCTTCAAATGATCATCAGCAATTCAGCATGCATGTTTCACTACTGTCCTTTCTTTTCTTTTCTTTTCTTTTTTTTATTTTTATTTTTTATATTGTAGTTTTCATTGTAAATTACAGCTTTGACATTATGCATATATAGTGTAGTCACAGTATATAGGCTATGTGAAATTTTAGCAGTGTACAAATTTTTCAACTCATGTCTACTATCCTCTAGTTATAACTTGCCTTTTCACTTTATTTATTTATTATTTATTTAAAACTCATAAACAAGTTTTCAGCATAACATCTCACTTCCAAAACCTTGCAATGTTGAGATAATTGCCCCAAAAGCTTGAAAATTAAACTTCTGGCCCATCACCCCAAAATTAATGAGATCGAGGAGGATTCTCCTTAATCCAAAATCCGGGCTGGAGGGGGTTGTTTGGGCCCATGTAGCCCAACACAGGTCCCGTTTTAATGATCTAAACCGTTTATTTTGTTAGACCTTTGTGTATTTCATCCATAAAAAAACTGGGTCAATCTGACAATTATAACTTGTTCAACTTACCATGTTTCCACTAAAAAAATGGAAGACAACTGTGTTTTTAAAAAATAAATTGAATTTTTTTTTTATGACAAAGATAATAAATTGAACAGGTTACAATTATTGAATTAATCTAATTTTTTTTATAGATGAAATACATAAAGTATTTGACAAAATAAACGATTCAGATCATCGAAACAGAACTCATGGTGAGCCCTACGGATCCAAACAACCCCCTGCAGTCCAGATTTGCTAGAAAATTATTCTCTGTCCACCTTGCACCAACAGTTTAGCATACCTTGGAAATAATTGACAACTTTTGAAATTTGAGATGTTTAAGGATATGGATTAAAAGAAAAAAAGAGAACCAAAATGGAAAAATAAGAAGAGTACTAGGTGAAACATGAAATTTTCTTCTCTAAAAGAAGAAGAAGAAGAAGAAGAAGATATGGAGAAGAGGAAGAAGAAACTGAAAATGAAAATTGAATTGAAACAATAGAAAAAGACAAAATCAGGGGAAAAAAGAAGGGATTTTTTTTTTTAGGGTCTCTGATATTATGATTTTATAGTATAAAAGATATCCAATATTTTCATAATGTCTAAGGTCCCTCAGTATTGACCTAGAGAAATTCTCTTCAGACTTTCTAGAGAAATTTTGGAAATTTCTTTGTACTTCTCCAGAGAAATTCTTTGGGAGATCTTTCATATAACAACCAATCCAATATTAAGTGGTTCACTTCCCAGAGAAATTCTCTTCACAGAGAAATTATGGGAGATCTTTTATACAACAACTAATCCAATATTGAGTGATACACTTTCTAGAGAAATTCTCTGGACTTCCCAGAGAACTTTTTCCTAGAGAATTTCTCTGGATTCTAGTCTAAAGATTTTCAAAGAATTTCACTGCGTTTAAACTAAAAAATTTCTCTGTCTGAGAGAGACTGACTGAAATGAGAATTTCTCTGGGTTCAAACCAGAGAAATTCAGAGAAACTTGAATTTTCTTTGGCTTTGTTCACAAAGAATTGAAATTTCTCTGGGTTTTCAAATTTTCTCTGTATTTTGACCAAATTTTATGTGTTCATAAAATTTCTCTGCAAATATGGTCAGAGAAATTTTACTGACCACTTCTCACAAGCATAACAACAAACACCTTCAGTGCATAATCAAACAGACTGGGAATATACAAATCTCATTGTCAATTTCTTTGACAAGATGGAATATACAAATTTGAAAAAAAACCAAATTGATATATATATATATATATATGAGCATAACCAACAACAAATGAATACCCAGTTAGAAGAAACCATAGCATTGTTTGGTTGATGGAAAATGAAGTACACAAACAACCTACCTCCTATGGATTTGATGCGAATGGACAACTTTTTCTTTCTTTATACATTTTGCTTCATTTATTTATACACTGTGTTCCGTTCATTCTCACCTCATGATCAAATACTGACCTTCCACGCCCGTCAAGTCCATCGTAGGTGAGAGCTGGTTGTTGGCAAGGCAAATCGGTAAAGAGAGACTAAAGAGAGAAAGAGAAAACTCCGGTTCATGGACGAACATGATGAGCTCCAAGTCACTGAGTTCAAACAAAAGGTTCACCGATATGACCTTTCAAACAAGCGGTTTGTCGGAGGTGGCAACAGAGAGCAGGGCCGGCCCTAGGGCATAGGCCACAAGGCCATGGCCTAGGGCCCCCTCAAAATAGACTCAAAAAAGGGGCCCTCTCCTATTATAATTTAGTGTAATATATTAGGTATATTTTAAGTCTAAAAAAATTTAAAAAGGCACAAATTAACTTAAAATAAATTGATCCATTAAAAAATTGAAAGGCCATTCAAAAAAATTAGCATTGTTATCCATTGAAAATAGATCCAAAAAAGGGGTCTCTCTTATTACAATTTAGTCTAATATATTAAATATATTTTAAGTCCAAAAAAAATTAAGAAATGCCAAATTAACTTAAAATAAATTAATTCATTAAAAAATTGAAAGGCCCATTTAAAATAATTAGCATTGTTATTCATTGATAATGATTTTGCAAAAAAAATAGATTATGCAAGTATGATTGATTTATTTGCTTCTAAAAATACAAGAAAAGTGAGGATCAAGCGATACTTATTAGTTATTGTAACGTAATGCTAAGTATTTTTTGTGATTTTGACAGAATTTTTTTGTCCTTTACTTTCAATTTTTTTTTTCATTCAATGAAAAAAAAAAATGTATAAGGCCCCAGAAATTTATTAGTTGATTATCGGCTTTGAGCCCCGGAAATCTCAGGGCCGGGCCTGACGGAGAGGTAGCGATTGCAAAAAAAGCAGTGACAAAGATGGGCGAGAGAGGAGAAGAGGAAAGAGAAGCAACGGGGAAGATGAGAGTGCAGAGATGAGAGATAGAGATGAGAAGAGGAGAGAGAGAAACAGAGAGAGAGAGAGAGAGAGAGAGAAGAGAGAGAGAGAATGATAATAGGTGAGACATATGGGATGGGTGAGGGACTTTAGCCATCACCAAATAATATTGTGGATTTCTCCCATTACTAAAAATGAGAGAGGGACTTTAGACTAATTTTTTCAAAAAAGAACAAGGAGAGAATTGAATATAAAAAACAAAAAATAAAAAAAGATTAAGATAGAGATAGAGAGAAAAATCATAACAAAATAATACTAACAACTCACATGTTGGTGGTCCCATATAGTCAATGCACTTTCGGTATGATGTTTTCCATGCAATTAGGATTGCTCTTAAGCATTCGATAAAAACATGAAGTTGTTTTAATAAATAAATAATCCAACTCAGTAAAATTGAGTTAGAAAATCACAACTTTGAAAGAAGATATTTTTTTGGGTTCCATTTTAATTCATATTCCCAAAGCTCCAAGAGGTCTTATCCATATTCCTTTTTGGACATATGCCTTTCAATAAAGGATAACTATTTGAAATTTTATTTTAGAATATTTCACAATTAGCAGTTCTACAAACTCAAAAAGAAAAAATCAAAAAATCATCCAGAATTTATAATTAAATGTCAAAATTCATTCATAGTGTGATCTTACAATAATCTCTAAATATACATATAGATTTTGTTAGCAGATATTTTAATATTATAATGTGTTATAGGTTTGATTTTCTTTTCTTTTCTACCAAGTTTGCTTGCCCACCAATCAAGTCTTCCAAGTCCAAGTCAAGTCAAGTCTTCGCCAAGTCTTAGTCAAGTCTCCAGAAAACTTCTCCACCAAGAACACTTGCCTAACAAGTTTTCACTTTTATATATTGATCTAACTTCTTATCTTGGTAAGAAGAAGAAATTTTTTGTTGCTTTATTATGTTTCGTATGAGATTATCAGGCAAATAAAAAGGGTGTATGTGATAAAGCTTTGGGTTTAACCAATTGTGCAGTATTGGTTAACCATACGACTTAGTCGGGCTGTTGTATCCTGGGGGGGACAAGTCAAGGTTTTTCTGCTGCACCGGTGTGAGGCTTTGCCTAACCGCAGAGGGCTTGAATCTCCTTAAAGAGAGCGAATTTCCTGCGTCTCAGCCCTTACAATAGTTACTGTAATTTTTATTATTTGTATTTTCTAGTGTTTTATTTCTAATTATCACCAACAATTTTAAGGAGATTCAAATTAGCAAAAGTTCATGGAGCTAGTACTGGAGAAGCCCAACGAGAATACCGGCGATCTCAACAAGCCCTTCCGGTTCAAGGGAGCCCATTTCAAGAGATGGAGAGGCAAGGTATTTTTCTACCTCAGTCTCTTCAAGGTGGCCTATATCCTGACCGAGAAAAATCCAAACAAAGTCCCCACTGAAGAGATGACCGACGAGGAGTATGCTGCTCATCTTGAAAAAATCGAGAAATACAACACAGAGAGTATAAATGTCGATATTATCTTTTGAATTGTCTTTCAGATCAATTTTATGATTATTATGATACTACTTACACCACTACCAAGAAAATTTGGAAAGCCTTGTAGAATAAATATGACACTGAAGAGGTAGGCGCTAAAAAATATGCTGCAAGCCGATTTTTCCGCTATCAAATGATAGATGGAAAATCAGTGGTGGAGCAAGTTCAAGATTTTCAGATGTTAGTAGCTGAAGTTAGATATGAAGGCATCAAAATTGGAGACAATCTTGTTGTAGCAGGTATTGTTGACGAACTACCATCATCTTGGAGGGAATTCCAGAAGTCAATGCGTCACAAGCAAAAAGAGACGTCCTTGGAGACTTTAATCACACGGATTCGGGTGGAGGAGGAAGCACGAGAACAAGATGTGCTTATGACACAAGAGCATTCCACTACAAATGTAAATTTAACTTCTGGAAATACTTTACCTAAATGTCGATTTCATAAAAATAGTCAGTTGAAGCCAGTTAAGAAAATTTGGAAAAATACTAGAAGGCCACAAAATAAAAATTACCCGAGGCAAAAGAAATGGAACCAAGAACCCCCTTCACAAGATCTGACAAATGTGACATGTTTTGTGTGTGGCAAAAGTGGGCATATTGCTCGAACTTGCAAATTTCGGAAACAACAGTCTCGACCACAGGCTAATGTTATCGAGGAACCATTTGTGGCCATGATTACAGATATTTTTATGGTTCAATCTGTGAAAGGGTGGTGGGCAGACTCTGGTGCCAATAGGCATGTCTGCTATGATAAAGATTGGTTCAAAGATTTCACTCCTTTTAATGAGGAGAGAACTGTTATGCTTGGTGACTCCAGCCTAACCAAGGTGCTCGGGTGTGGAGATGTTGAGCTGAATTTTACCTCTGGACGTGTGCTTGTTTTAAAAGATGTGTTGTACACACCGTCCATGAGGAAAAATTTGATGTCAAGTTATTTGCTCAACAAAGCTGGTTTTAAGCAGACTATTGAATCTGATCAATATGTAATCACTAAAAAAAGGCATATTTGTGGGGAAATGGTATGTCTGTGATGGAATGTTTAAATTAAATGTTGAGAATAAGAAAGCACATGTTTCTGTTTACATGTTGTCTTCTTTGAATTTTTGGCATGCTCGTTTGTGTCATATTAATAGCCGATATGTGGGAGTCATGAGTAGTTTAGGATTAATTCCCAGACTAACAAATAAGTTTGAGAAATGTGAAGTTTGCAGTCAAGCAAAAATAACTAAAAGGCCTCATAAAAGTGTGGTGAGAAATACTGAATTGTTAGAATTAATTCACACTGATTTATGTGAATTTGAAGGAATTTTAACATGTGGTGGAAATAGATATTTTATCACTTTTATTGATGATTTTTCAAAATACACTTATGTATACTTATTGAAAAATAAAAGTGATGCTTTTGAAAAATTTAAAGAATTCCTTCTTGAAGTCGAAAATCAATTCAGTAAAAAGATTAAAAGATATAGAAGTGATAGAGGCCGAGAGTGTGAATCTTTTGGATTCAACTCGTTTGCTCAGTCTTTGGGAATAATCCATGAAACTACCCCACCATATTCACCTGCATCTAATGGTGTAGCAGAAAGGAAAAATAGAACTTTAACTGATTTAATAAATACTATGTTAATTGAAGCAGGTGCTCCTTCAAATTTGTGGGGAGAAACAATTTTAACTGCGTGTTATGTTATGAATAGAGTGCCACATAAAAAAACAAAAGTTACACCTTTTGAGTTGTGGAAAGGGCATAAGCCAAATTTGAGATATTTGAGGGTTTGGGGTTGTCTAGCTTTTGTTAGACTTGTGGACCTTAAAAGACCTAAATTAGGTGTGAAAGCTGCCATTTGTGCTTTTCTTGGATATGCAACAAATAGTACAGCTTATAGATTTTTTGATATTGAAAACAAAATAATTTTTGAATCAGGTGATGCAATTTTTCACGAAGAAAAATTTCCTTTTAAATCTAAAAATGGTAGGGGTCAAAATTATTAAGAAAATATTTTATCTGAAACCGGTTCCTCTACTCCTCTTTTACAAAACCAAGAAACTGTAATTTTTGAACCTAGAAGGAGTAAAAGAGCCAGATTAGAAAATTTTTTTGGCCCTGATTATCATGTTTTTAATGTGGAGGAAACTCCATTAACTTTACAAGAAGCTTTGGCATCTCTTGAATCTATTTTTTGGAACGAGGCTGTAAATGATGAGATGGAATCATTATTATCCAATAAAACTTGGGTATTAGTAGAATTACCACCAGGTTGTAAAACTATTAGCTGTAAATGGGTTTTGAGAAAAAAACTTAAATCGGATGGAACTATTAATAAATATAAAGCAAGGCTTGTTGCAAAAGGTTTTAAACAACAAGCAGATCTTGACTTTTTTGATACATTTTCTCCGGTTACTAGAGTTACATCCATTAGATTATTAATTGCAGTGGCTACAATTCATGATCTAAAAATTCATCAAATGGATGTTAAAACAGCCTTTTTAAATAGAGACCTGGGTGAAGAAATCTATATGGATCAACCTGAGGGTTTTGTGAAACCCGGTCAAGAAAACAAAGTGTGCAAGCTAGTTAAATCCGTATATGGCTTAAAACAGGCCCCTAAACAGTGGCATGAGAAATTTGATTTCTACATGATTGAGAATGGCTATAAAACAAATGAATGTGATAAATGAATTTACTATAAATCTGAAGAGAATTCACATGTCATTATTAGCCTCTATGTGGATGATTTACTTATATTTGGCTCTAATTTACATATCATCGTGGAAACTAAAAATATGCTTAGTAGCCATTTTGATATGAAAGATCTTGGTGAGGCTAATTATATTTTGGGAATGAAAATTACCAAAACCTGTGATGGTATATTTCTTGATTAGTCGCATTATGTTGTGAAAATTTTGAGAAAATATAATTTTTATAAGTGCAAGTATGTTCTTACTCCTTTTGATCCTCATGTGCGTTTATTTCCTATTGAAAATGATGAGGATGTAATTAATCAAAAGGAATATGCTAGTATGATTGGTAGCTTGCGTTATGCGACTGACTGTACTAGACCTGACATTGCCTATGCAGTTGGAGTACTTAGCAGGTTTACTAGCAAGCCTGGCAGTGATCACTGGCTAGCCATTGAGCGGATTATGAAATATTTATCTGGTACCATAAAATATGGCTTGTTTTATAATAAGTATCCTGCAGTACTTGAAGGTTACAGTGATGCCGATTGGAATACCTTGTCAGGTGATTCATTATCAATTACTGGTTACTTATTTACATTGGAAGGTGGTGCTATAAGTTGGAAATCGAAAAAACAAACCATTATTGCTAATTCAACAATGGAGGTTGAGCTTATTGCTTTAGCTACAGCCAGTGAAGAAGCAAATTGGTTAAGAGATTTGTTAAATGAAATCTCTTGTTAGGAAAAATCGATTCCACCTATATTGATTTATTGTGATAGCACCGCAGCAATTGGTCAAGTTAATATAACGGTAAATCCAGACCTATCAGAAGAAAACATAGTACTGTAAGATCTTATATGAATAATGGCATCATAAATGTGGATTATATTAAATCTGATGATAATCTTGCAGATCCATTAACTAAGGCCTTAGCAAGAGATAGAGTCTGGAATACATCGAGGAGGATGGGGTTGAAGCCCATTGAATATAACAAGAGCCATGTATGAGGATACTCAACCCAGGGACCAGAGATCTTGTAATTGGGTTCAATGAGAAAAACGATCATATGATGGCCGTGAGAAATGCACTAAATTACTTTTTACCCATCCCTATGATGTAAGTGCATTTATCCTGTAACGTTGTAGAGGTTGAGTTATTAAAAAACACTTAATGAATTTCTGTAGCTCTTATTGAGTGAGGTGTCATAGTTACAGGAGCACCATTGACAGAATTCACCTATGTGAGTGTGGTAGTGGGGCCGCTACCTATGAGATTTGGGCTAATTCTCAAACACACTCATGAATCCTGGGATCACACAAGGCCGTAACGTGCTGGCTTTTAAAGCTTATGTGAACACCTGGAATATTATGTGTGTGCAATAATTATTTATTTCCCTTAAGTAGTCATGGTTCAATGCTAAGCATACTATTGGCTCTGGAGTAGATATTATTGTTTCACTAATGGAGGTTCAATGCAGAGCACACCTACCATGATGCATAATATCCTTATTTGCCTAATAATCTCAGTTTTTGTTACCTATAATATTAAAATAGGTGGGAGAATGTTAGCATATATTTTAATATTATAATGTGTTATAGGTTTGATTTTCTTTTCTTTTCTACCAAGTTTGCTTGCCCACCAATCAAGTCTTCCAAGTCCAAGTCAAGTCAAGTCTTCGCCAAGTCTTAGTCAAGTCTCCAGAAAACTTCTCCACCAAGAACACTTGCCTAACAAGTTTTCACTTTTATATATTGATCTAACTTCTTATCTTGGTAAGAAGAAGAAGTTTTTTGTTGCTTTATTATGTTTCGTATGAGATTATCAGGCAAATAAAAAGGGTGTATGTGATAAAGCTTTGGGTTCAACCAATTGTGCAGTATTGGTTAACCATACGACTTAGTCGGGCTGTTGTATCCTGGGGGGGACAAGTCAAGGTTTTTCTGCTGCACCGGTGTGAGGCTTTGCCTAACCGCAGAGGGCTTGAATCTCCTTAAAGAGAGCGAATTTCCCGCGCCTCAGCCCTTACAATAGTTACTGTAATTTTTATTATTTGTATTTTCTGGTGTTTTATTTGTAATTATTGTTGGAAATGGTTATAAATTCTAGGTAAAACCAGAATTTTATCCTAAGTTTGGTCTAATATTTAGGTGGGCCCCGTGCGTCGTTTTACGCGGGTCAAAGTGGTAACGCATTCTATGCCGCGTTGTGATTCACGTGGTATATTTGGTTGCTCAAAACCATTACCGAGTGAATGGGAAATTGAAGCCAAAGTGTGCTCCATAGAAATGGAGTTTTGATGGAAAATCCTTAAAGGTATTGAATAAGGCTTGTCCCACATTGATTTGGTGGGAAGTTTTGAATGGGTTTATAAGGCATGGGTTTGTTACTTGGGGTGTGCCCCAAGGGGTACCCAAGTGTTTTAGAGGGAGAGGTTATGGGCAAAATGGCCTAGACCCATTGGACCCAAAAATCACCACGTGCGCGTCGCCGCCGTCCGTCCGGTCGGTCGGACGGGCTGGGCTTGGGCGCGGGTGCGTGGTTGGGTTGGGCTTGTTCGGCCCAATACTAATCTTTTTGGGCCAAAATTATTTGAATTTAATTTTATTTTTGATAAAATAAAATCCAGAATTCAAATTAAACTGGTTTGGATTTTCTGTACATCCAAACAGGGCCCTTCCCGTTTTCAAACAGAAATAAACCAGTCTGGTATTATTGCACACCCAAACAGGGCCCTTCCCGGTTTTGTTATCTGTTTGAAATATAACTCAACAGATTTAAATCTGTTTGAATTCAAAACCAACAGGTTTCATACCTGTTCAATTCAAAACCAAGAGCCACCTTTACATCTATAAATAGGATGACCCTCATTTGGATTTTGTAACTCTACATTTCGTCCTTCATAATTCTGAAAACATTCTCTTCATGTTGCTGCATTATTTTCTTGTCAGAGAGAGTATAAACACTTAGTGTGTTCGTTAGGCAAACAATTTGTAGTGCTGCTATTGTTTGTAGAAGATCATTTCATCCTGGGAGATAGACGTCCAAATTCTGAAAGCACCGTGGAGAGGACGAATCTGTCTTAAGGACACAGTGTCAAACACTGGACTTGATCAGAATTATTATTCGAACAATTAATCAAGTAAGTTGTTTAATTTATTTTCTGTTTCATTTATTTATTTAAATCAGATTTTAATTTTGTTTTTGTAACAAAATAAAATATGTTTTTATTTATTTATTTATTTATTTCTAGTTTGATTTTTGTAATCAAACAAATTCTCTCATTTCCTTTATTTCTTTATATTCTTGTTGTTGTTTAGTACACAACAGAATTTAATATATTTAAATACAGTGAAGATTGTCCAACAATCTTAAGACAGAATGTTTATGGTATCTTTATTGTATTTAATTTTCTGTGTTTCCAAAGTAATATTCTGGTTGGAAAAACAAATAGTGGTTTATGCTATTTGACAGATAGTAGTAATATACTGTCTCTTTTCTTTGACAACTAGCAGTAATATACTGGTGTCATTAACAATTGCAGAATATTATTTGGTGTTACAGAAAATTATTTTGGTATTTTATTTTTCTAGTTTTAGTAACAAGGAAAATAAAATTATTTTGTGTTATAATTTATTTTCTGGTTTAAGTAACTAGAAAATTAATTTGTGGTTTGGTTTTCTGATTTTTGTAATAAGATATTATTTCGGTATTTTATTTTACTAGTTTTAGTAACAAGAAAAATAAAATTATTTTGTATTGTAATTTATTTTCTGGTTTTAGTAACTAGAAAATTAATTTTGTTAATCAATCATGTAACTTTGTGTTTCGGTTACAATCTGTTAATTTTGTAAGTGACTTATGGTTTCGTTTGGTAGACCACTTATTTTTGAACCCTTTGTGAAAAAGGTATTAATTCTTTTGACTTTATCATAGTTCATCGTGAGTATACGGAAGAATTTGTTTCTAGAGTAAAATATTAGTTTTACAAACTAATTTTATTTTTATTACAATGTGGATTCATAGTCTTGAATTGTTTCTGCACTTGAGTCGGAAAATATATATATATATATTCACAAGAACATTTTAATGCATATTTAATTTGTTTATTTATGTACAAATCAAACTTATTAAATGAAGGTATGTTTTGTCATTTTGAAGTTTAAAGTTTAAATGCGTTGGATTTTATTTATGAGTTGAGAATCCTTTTATTTCATGATGCAAGTGATGGGATCATGCATGATTGATTTATTTTGTTATTTGATGCGTTTGATATGCATGTATGATATCAACTCAAGTTATTTCTTAATAATAATTTCAAGTGATTTGGAATGATAAATTGTTATGTCGACTTTGGACATAAGCAGGTTAATTTGAATATTTCTAATCAATTTTGAATGGGTGTTTAAACACCAGAGAAATTTAAACATGAAGATGTATGTAATTATATCGTTCCGTTTAATTGGGAAGTAATTTAAGAAATCTTTTATGTTGATTATTGGTTTATTTTGAATGAGATGTCATTAATTATTATTTTACTTGCATAGTAGAATTTTGTAAACCATAAACCATTTTATTTATATGGGGGTGTATCTCTTGCATTAGATGAGATATTTTAATTTTCTTCTGTCATAAATATTTTTATGACAGTGTTACTTATTCGTAAATGAGTTGCAAGAATTTATGCAATCAAATAAGATTTTTGATTTGTTCGTTTCTTAGGCAAAATTTTTATGAGGATATGATTTTGTCAAAACATTAATTTTGATTTGTGTAGTCATAATTATTGTGGATTTTTCATTTGAAATTGATGAATCATGTTTTGAAATTTATGAATCAAGCACATCATAGACAACAAGTGATGAATGTTATATTTTGTTTTAATCAAAAGTGATAGGGATGGTGAATATGATGCACCATTAAATGAATTTTGTACACAACATGGCATTATTCACCAAACTACAGCCCTTTATTCTCCACAGCAAAATGGAATTGCTGAAAGGAAGAATAGAACCCTAAAAGATATGATGAATGCCATGTTACTAAGTTCAGATTTACCACAGAACTTGTGGGGGGAAGCAATGTTGTTTGCTAATTATATTCTTAATAGAATACCCCACAAGAAAACCAACAACACTCCTTATGAATTATGGAAAGGTCGACCAGTTTCCTACAAATACTTAAAAGTGTGGGGGTGTTTGGCGAAAGTTGAAGTTCTTATTCCTAAAAAGACTAAGATTGGACCAAAAACAGTAGATTGTGTGTTTATTGGTTATGCTCAGAACAGTAGTGCATATCGGTTTCTGACTTATAAATCAGAAATACCTGATATAAATGTGAACACTATTATAGAGTCAAGGAATGCTGTGTTTTTTGAACATGTCTTTCCGTACAAGAAAGGACAGGAATTAAGTTCACAGAAAAGAACTTATGATTGTACACAAAGTCAAGAGACTAATGACAATCAAACACAAGAGACTAGTAATGGTCTCAACCAACAGGATTTAACTGATGATGAACCAAGAAGAAGTAAGAGAGCGAGAACATCAAAATCCTGTGGTCCAGATTTTCTGACATACTTGTTAGAAAATGAACCTCAAAGCTTTAAGGCAGCAATGACAGGTCCTGAAGCACCTTTGTGGAAAGAGGCTGTTAATAATGAAATTGAATCCATTATACAAAATCATACTTGGGAATTGGTGGATCTTCTACCAGGTTCTAAACCTCTTGGATATAAATGGATATTCAAGAGAAAAATGAAAGCAGATGGTTCAATTGACAAGTATAAAGCAAGACTTGTAGTTAAAGGTTACAGACAAAAGGAAGGTCTGGATTATTTTGACACATATTCCCCTGTGACAAGAATAACATCCATTCGCATGCTTATTGCTATAGCAGCGTTGTTTAATTTAGAAATATATCAAATGGATGTTAAAATAACTTTCTTAAACGGTGATCTAAATGAAGATATCTATATGGAGCAACCCGAAGGGTTTGTAGTGTCGGGGCAAGAAAAGAAAGTTTGTCGACTTGTAAAATCCCTTTATGGATTAAAACAAGCACCTAAGCAATGGCATGAAAAATTTGATCATGCAATGCTTAGTAATGGGTTTAAGATAAACGAATGTGACAAATGCGTCTATGTTAAAAACACTGACCAAGGATATGTCATAGTTTGTCTTTATGTGGATGACATGCTTATCATTGGAAGCAGTCAAAACATGATCAAATTAACTAAACAAATGCTTAATAAAAGATTTGATATGAAAGATATGGGGGTCGCAGATGTTATATTAGGAATGAAAATTACTAAAACATCTGACGGATATGCATTATCTCAATCTCATTATATTGAGAAAATACTTGATAAATTTATCAAAGATGATTTGAATTTAGCTAGAACACCTGTAGACGTCAATCTTTATTTATCAAAAAATAAAGGTGATGCAGTGTCTCAGTTAAAATACTCCCAAATCATTGGAAGCCTAATGTACCTAATGAATTGTACTCGTCCTGATATAGCTTATGCTATCAGTAAATTGAGTAGGTACACTAGTAACCCTGGAGAAGACCATTGGAAAGCGATCATTCGGGTTCTTAGATATCTAAGATTTACTCGTGATCATGGTTTGAACTTTACTTGATATCCAGCAGTACTTGAAGGTTATTGTGATGCAAATTGGATATCGGATACTAAAGATTCAAAATCCACAAGTGGATATGTCTTAACTCTGGGAGGCGCTGCTGTTTCTTGGAAATCCACGAAACAAACATGCATCACACGATCCACAATGGAATCTGAGTTCATTGCTTTAGACAAAGCAGGAGAAGAAGCAGAATGGCTTCGTCACTTCTTAGAAGACATTCCAATGTGGCCAAAACCTGTGCCAGCTATTTGCATTCATTGTGATAGTCAATCTGCAATAGGTAGGGCACAGAATCATATGTATAACGGTAAGTCACGACATATTCGTCGTCGACATAATACCGTAAGGCAATTGTTGTCAAACGGAATTATCTCAATAGATTATATAAAATCTAAAGAGAATATTGCGGATCCGTTAACAAAAGGTTTGACAAAAGAGCTAGTGTATAGTTCATCGAAGGGAATGAGATTAAAGCCTATTACATAAGAGTCGTCATAATGGTAACCCTACTTATATGACTGGAGATCCTAAGAACTAAGTTCAAAGGGACAACTAAGTTATGTATGGCTCGCCAGAAATCACCAAGGGATTAAAATTCCTACCCATTCCTATGGTAAGAGTGATATCTGCAACATATGTTGTCTGCAGGGGCATAAGGATAAGCTTCGCTTTTAATGATTACTTATATCTTGATTAAGGCATAAAATCAAGACGAGTATAAGGAGATACTCACAATAAGAATCACCTATATGAGTGTCGAACTGGGGCGGTTCTATGAGAATGAAAGAGGCTACATTCTCTAGAAACACTCATGAAAACCAGGAGCGTTCAAGGCCAAAATGAACACAACAGTGACAACCACGATGTGTTAGAAGATATTTTGTGTGAAATCTATTGTCTTGGCTTACACAAACGGCTGAACAATTCAAGGCATCGTGTCCATTGGTTAGCCAGTAAGTCCGATAGGTTATCACTAGGGAAGGTTCAAGGCCGAAAACTACCTATCCTGATGCAAGATATTTTCGACTTATACTCTTTCGATAAAGTCTGCATATTGTTGCATTTCCGTTGTCATCAAATTCCATTCATGTGGGGGATTGTTGGAAATGGTTATAAATTCTGGGTAAAAAGAATTTTATCCTAAGTTTGGTCTAATATTTAGGTGGACCCCGTGCGTCGTTTTACGCAGGTCAAAGTGGTAACGCGTTCTATGCCGCGTTGTGATTCACGTGGTATATTTGGTTGCTCAAAACCATTACCGAGTGAATGGGAAATTGAAGCCAAAGTGTGCTCCATAGAAATGGAGTTTTGGTAGAAAATCCTTAAAGGTATTGAATAAGGCTTGTCCCACATTGATTTGGTGGGAAGTTTTGAATGGGTTTATAAAGCATGGGTTTGGTACTTGGGGTGTGCCCCAAGGGGTACCCAAGTGTTTTAGAGGGAGAGGTTATGGGCAAAATGGGCTAGACCCATTGGACCCAAAAATCACCACACACGTGCGCGGGCGCCGCCGTCCGTTCGGTCGGGCGGGCTGGGCGCGGGTGCGTGGTTGGGTTGGGCTTGTTCGGCCCAATACTAATCTTTTTGGGCCAAAATTATTTGAATTTAATTTTATTTTTGGTAAAATAAAATCTAGAATTCAAATTAAACTGGTTTGGATTTTCTGTACATCCAAACAGGGCTCTTCCCGTTTTCAAATTTTCAAACAGAAATAAACCAGTCTGGTATTATTGCACACCCAAACAGGGCCCTTCCCGGTTTTGTTATCTGTTTGAAATATAACTCAACAGATTCAAATCTGTTTGAATTCAAAACCAACAGGTTTCATACCTGTTCAATTCAAAACCAAGAGCCACCTTTACATCTATAAATAGGACAGCCCTCATTTGGATTTTGTAACTTTAATTTTCGTCCTTCATAATTTTGAAAACATTCTCTTCATGTTGCTGCATTATTTTCTTGTCAGAGAGAGTATAAACACTTAGTGTATTCGTTAGGCAAACAATTTGTAGTGCTGCTATTGTTTGTAGAAGATCATTTCATCTTGGGAGATAGACGTCCAAATTCTGAAAGCACCGTGGAGAGGATGAATCTGTCTTAAGGACACAGTGTCAAACACTGGACTTGATCAGAATTATTATTCGAACAATTAATCAAGTAAGTTGTTTAATTTATTTTCTGTTTCATTTATTTATTTAAATCAGATTTTAATTTTGTTTTTGTAACAAAATAAAATCTGTTTTTATTTATTTATTTATTTATTTCTAGTTTGATTTTTGTAATCAAACAAATTCTCTCATTTCCTTTATTTCTTTATATTTTTGTTGTTGTTTAGTACACAACAGAATTTAATATATTTAAATACAGTGAACATTGTCCAACAATTATCACTAACAGATTTAAAATTCTAAATCATTGTCTAATTTATTTTGTGAGTGGATAAAGTTTATGTTTCTTGAGGTTCCTTATTCCTTTCTCCAATTCTCTTCACTTGGTCTTGTTTGCTAGAAGTTGGAAGTAGAGAGTACTCTTTTCTACATAGATGAGTCCACACTTCAACCTCCTTTCATCAAAAAAATATCGTCATGACACTATGTTAATACTTTATCCCAATTATTTGGTCTTGATAGGATCAAATATGTTCCATCTCCAAATATCAGGAAATTTATGTATTCCAAAAATAAAATATACGGTGTATGATATAGATTTAGGAAGGAGATTGTGTCCATCCACTACCGGCCGACTATTTATGTCGGTGGATCTATCTTTCATGAGTCACATTTTAATAATTTGATCCATTTATTTTAAAAGTTTATGTTTTTAGATCATCTATATAAAAAATAAATTGATTTGCGAATTATAGCTAAAATATTTTATTATATTTTTTAGAAAAAAGAAAGAAGATAATAAGTATGATTTTAAAAATAAAACTTCTATTTTTTTTTAAAAGACAAATCCTATAAAATAATATGATTAACTTATCAAATTGAATTTTTCATGAAAATCATCAGTTTGCATAACGAACGAATCAGATAATCATAGTGAGGCGCATTTCAGGCTTTTCAAACCCAACTAGACAACCCAATCCTCCAATATGAACTAGAGACAATCTACTTTCTAAATTGTTGTTCGGGGTGTTCTAAATTCCTCCCTCAATTCAAAATTTTTTTCAAAACTCTTTCACCAAATAAATTTTCCACACTCAAATCAAAATTCCAAAACTCACAAACTCAAAATACAACTCATACTCTCAAATCATATTTACAAAACCCTACCAAACGCAACCAAAAATTTTAACCTATTAAAATAATCAAAAACTAAAATAACCTATTAAAATAACTAACTTTCCAAACAAGGCCATAGCTAATATAGTGGAGGGAGGGGGTGACTACTGCAGATGGAATGGAACCCTAGTCCATGAGTACGGGCTTTTCAAGGTCCAAAACAAGTGGCTCGAAAAACAAAAATGATTGAGAGCACTAAAAATGGTACTCTAATAGTACTATTAATGATGTGGAGCGGGCCCGCCCACTGCCTATGCCTATGCCTACGCCTTGTTTTTTTATTTTTATTTTTTGACATTCCTAATGTATTAGTGCTATTAATAATCTTTTTTTAGTGGTATGAATCATTGTTGCTCGAAAAATGTGGGGGGACCAACGTAGTTATTATTAACCAAATAGTATAACGTCTCGAAATGATATTTTATACCGTTGGTGATAGGGGTGAGCATGGTCCGGATTGGATCGGATTAGGGTAAAACCAGGACCAATCCGTTATCTACGGTTCCTGAAAAATTGGAACCAATCCAATCCGTTTAAATCATGGAACCGATCCGAACCAATCCATTTAAACACGGATTGGATCGGTTTAGGACCACGGATTCACATAATTAAACAAATATATATATATATATATATAACACTTTAATTTCATAAAAACATAAACATAGCGCTATATTAGTTCTACAATATATCAAGTTATCAGTAGTTACCCAGAGTAGAAAATCACCAGAAAATGTAGGAAGTGAGGTTGATAGTGGCAAAAGATCACGAGATTGACTTGGTTTACTAATTTAAAACTCATTAAATGGCCAATATTGTTGATTATTGGCCATTAAATGGCCAATATTGTTGATTATCAATTAACAATCTGTGATTTAGCTGCCACGGTTCCATGGAGAGAGGAGGGTGGAAACCGGTAATACGTAGAAGAAGGGTAGGCTTGCAAGGATATCGAACATTGAAGGCAGGTATGTATACATTGTTTGTGGATGATTTACCAAACTCTATGGATCCTAAGAGTATGTACTCTCTGTTTGGTAAGTTCGGAGTTGTCAAGGATGTATTTATCCCGTCAAAGAGAAGGAAAGGCTCGGGAACACGTTTTGGTTTTGTGAGGTTTGAGTGCAAGGTAGCCGCTGATATGGCAATTCAGAAGGCGAATGGACTATGGTGTGATAATAAGGCATTAAGGGTGAAGCATGCTGATGTACACAAAGCAGGAGGCAGTGGGGGGAAGGACCGTCCATCAGGGGCAGAGAGGATAATGAGTGGGGTGCAGAAGGGCTACTCCCAGGTAGGAATGCAGAGCCAACAGCGAAGATCTTATGCAGAGACTGTGAAGCACAGTACTGACCTTCGGCATGACAAGTTCGTAGTTCAAGCTAAAGAGGCTGATAGTGAGTGGTTGTTTGTTAGCCTGTTGGTCAACCTTAAAGCAGCTTTGGCATTTCACGATTTTGAAGCTGAGGTTAAGGAGCGCATGAAAGAAGTTCGAGTCAGAAGCGGAGGTTGTAACTTAGCTATCTTAACCTTCTATTCAAAGCACCATATGCAACAGGAAAGAGCGCGCATGGATGCGTGGATCTCGAGGTGGAGTGACTCTATAACGGAGTGGGGGAAAGGTAAATCCAAATCGACTGAACGTGGTGTTTGGATTTCTTGCATGGGCGTACCACTACATTTATGGAGCAATAATACGTTTCGAGATATTGGCAGCATTTGGGGTGAAGTGGTGCAGCTACAAGAAGACATTAATAATCCTCGCTCCTTTGAGTTTGGTAGGGTAAGGATTCTTACATCCTCTGTGGAGGTCATTAACTCGGTGGTGTTTTTAGAGTGCAATACAGGCAAGTTTCCTGTTCGAGTTTGCGAAGAACACCCAGTGATTGATTGGGCCATTAACTTCAGAAGGGAGGTGAATCCTGAGTTTCTTGCTTCCTGTTCTTTGAGTCTAGCATGCAAACAGAAGTTAACCCAAGGTAACGGCAGTGAAGCAGAGGAGGACGATGGGTCTGTTAGTTCAAAGGAGGTGGCAAAAGTTCTAACGGAGGGGGCAGACAATGACGTGGTGGCAAATTCAGCAGAAGGCACGGTGGTTAGAACGCATGCGCAAGCGGATGGTGCTTTTGAGGTGTTGGCAGAGTCAGTGGACAGCGACACAGAGCGTATTCTGGGTAATACAAATTGTAACGATAATAATACTGAGGAATGTCGGGAGCTGGTGATGAGCCCAACGTTTGAGGTGCCAGCCCAATGTCAAAAACAGGTGGGCCGGGTGTGTTCAACAGAATTGGTTAGAAGCGTTTGTGACTCAGACCGGGTAAGGCCCAATATCAATCTTCAAGTTGTTTTAAGTGGTATTCAGCCTGCGGCAGCAGTTGCAGGGCCCATTGGGGTACAATCCAATTTAAGCGAAAGTGCAACCCACTGTCAAGATGGGCCATCTCCTTCCGTAGAACCAGGCCGACCTCACAGAATCATTCAGGATAGCACGGCAAGGAGGGGGGCCACAGAGAAGGAGGGGAACAAGCACGGCTCCAAACTGAAAAGAAGACTCAAGAAGCTTCAAAGTCCTGCGATGCAAAAAGGGATGCTTCTCTGTCCTAGTCTCAGAAATGGTGCTGTCCTTAGAGCGGCATCAGTCGCGATTTCAGCCTCTATTTCAAGAAGTAATGCTGCAAGAAGGAGGGAGGAGCTTCGAGGGGAGGCCCTTATCAGAAAGGGTGCTATCCGCACAGCTGCAACAGCCGTAATCTCACCTTCTAATTCAAGAAGCGATGCTTCAAGAAGGAGGGAGGAGCTACGGGAAGAGGCTTGTGCTACCTTGCAAGTAGGGAAGGCTCTTGGGATGGATTGTAAAGCTAATGAGCAGGAGGTTGCCAGCCGTATTGTTTTGATGGAACTAAAGGATAGGGAGAGGGTGGAGGAGGCTAAAGGGGCTGTTTAGGCTCTCGGGTTGCTACGGGGTCGGTTAAGTGTTTAAATTTTGTTATAGATGAAGTTAGTGTCTTGGAATGTTAGGGGATTGGGGAAACCAGAGAAGCGTAGGAGCGTTAAGAAGTTAGTCAAGGATCGAAAGGTAGAGGTGTTGCTTCTTCAGGAAACTAAGAAAAGTAGCATCGAAGCTGGGCTCATCAAGTCTTTGTGGCCAACAGAGGATGTGGGCTTCTTGGAGGTGGGTGCTGACGGCAGTGCGGGCGGTCTCCTATGCCTATGGAATCCTGAGGTATTTGAGCTTATAGAATGTTGTTGTACCAGAAGTTTTATTTTGATGGCTGGTACTCTTAATCACTCTTTTCATTGTGTCATTGTCAATGTGTATGCTCCTAATGATGTTGTTGGCCGGAGGGCTTTATGGAATTCTTTATTCAATTTGAGAGTTCATTTTTCTAGTCCTTGGTGTATTGGGGGTGACTTCAATGAGATAAGGTTTTTGAGTGAGAGAAAGGGGTGTTTAAGAAGAGAAAGGGGGATGAAGGACTTCAATGACTTTATCGATACCATGGAGTTGTTGGATTTGCTAATGGCAGGTAGATCTTTTACCTGGTGCAATGATGTGGAGGGTGAGAGGTGGAGCAGGTTAGATAGGTTCCTTTTGGATGTTGACTGGCTTGAGAAATTCTCCTTTAAGCAGTGGGGTTTAAAGAGAAGTATTTCTGATCATTGCCCGGTCATCATTATGACTGATGAGAGGGATTGGGGCCCGAAACCATTCAGGTGTATTAATGCGTGGAGCTTACACCCAAACTTCGTGGTTGCAGTTAAGACGGCTTGGGATAGCTTCCAGGTAAGTGGGTGGGCTAGTTACAGGATTATGAAAAAGTTGGGGCATTTACGTGGTCACTTACGTCGTTGGAATAAAGAAGTGTTTGGTAATGTGGATGAAAATCTGAATAAAGCTGAGGATGAATTGCATGAATGGGACCTAAAGGCTGAGTCTAGAGATCTGCAGGAGTTTGAGAAAAGTTACAGAAGAGAGGTGCAAAGTTTAGTTTGGGACTTGAACAAAAAGAAGGAGATCATGTGGCAGCAAAAATCTAGGTTGCTTTGGGCTGAAAATGGTGATAAGAATACAAAGTTCTTTCACATGATGGCTAGCAGAAGACAGAGGAAAAATATGCTCGACTCAGTGGTGGCGAATGGTTCCTTGGTGGACAGGCCAGATTTGGTTAAGCAGGCAGTATTGACTTTTTTTGATAAGTTGTTTGTAGAGGAATGGGAGTGTAGGCCTTCTTTAGTTGGTGCAAGCGCGAAAATTAGTGAGCAAGCAGCAGCTATGTTGGAATCTGAATTTACAGAGGAAGAAATTTGGGCTGCAGTGAAGGAGTGTGATGGGAATAAGGCTCCTGGGCCCGACGGGTTTAACCTAGCTTGTTTCCAAAGGTGTTGGTCCATAATGAAGGATGAGGTGATTCAGGTGTTCAAGGAGTTCCACTTAAATGGGAAGCTGGCCAAGGGAGTAAATAGTTCATTTATTGCACTCATTCCAAAGAAGGATTGCCCTGTTGGGTTGACTGATTTTAGGCCTATAAGTTTGGTAAACTCAGTGTATAAAATTCTTGCGAAGGTTTTATCCAGACGTTTGCGGCAGGTTCTCCCTCAGATTATTAGTGAAGAGCAGTCCGGTTTTTTAAGTGGGCGATGTATCTTCGATGGAATTCTAATTGCTAATGAGGTGGTGCATTGGTGGAAAAAATCCAAGAAGAAAGGTGTTATCCTAAAATTAGATTTCGAGAAGGCTTATGACTCAGTGAACTGGGGGTTCTTGTACTCCATGATGTCTAATTTTGGTTTTGGTGAAAAATGGGTGGGTTGGATAAAGGCTTGCATATCTTCAGCGAGAATTTCTGTTTTAGTTAATGGGTCACCAACCTCAGAATTTTCGCCCCACAAAGGCCTTAGGCAAGGTGATCCTCTTTCTCCTTTTCTCTTCAATTTAGTGGCGGAAGGTTTAAATATCTTATTGGTTAGAGCAAAAGAGCTTGGTCTCATCAAAGGAGCTATAGTGGGTCATAACCAGCTTAAGGTGTCTCATCTTCAGTTTGCGGACGATACTATTATTTTTTGTGAGGCCAACTGGGAGGAAATTCTAATGTTGAAGAGAATTTTGAGATGCTTTGAAGTAATGTCTGGGCTCAAGATTAATTTCCATAAGAGTAAAGTCTGCGGCGTTGGAGTTGAAGATGATTTGGTCCAGGCTTATGCCAATACATTGAATTGTTTAACGCAAAAGTTGCCCTTGAACTATTTAGGTTTGCCGCTAGGAGCTAACCCCAGGAGTAAGAGAACGTGGCAGCCGGTCGTGGACAAATTCAGGAAAAAGCTAGCACTTTGGAAAAGGAGATGCCTTTCTTTTGCAGGTAGATTGACCTTGATCAAGTCTGTTTTATCTGGACTGCCTGTGTATTTCCTGTCTTTATTCAAAATGCCTGTGGCCATTGCTAACAAGTTGGACAGTATTCAGTCTACTTTTCTGTGGGGTGGAGATGAGGTGAAGAGAAAAGTTCATCTTGTTAAGTGGGACGAGGTGTGTAATCGTAAGTGTCAAGGTGGGCTTGGCGTGAGGAAGCTTAGTGAATTTAATGTGTGCTTGTTGATCAAATGGTGGTGGAAATTTGGAGTGGAAGATAAGGCCTTATGGAAAAGAGTCTTGTGCAGCAAATATGGCCAGCATGGAGGTGGGTGGAGTCCATTGGTAGCAGAGCTAGGGGGGGTATCTATTCTGTGGAAAGATATCCTTCTTTTAGCTGATAGAAATCCATCCTTGAAGGAGTTCTTGGCCTCTAATTTTAAGATTGTATTAGGAAATGGCAGTAGGGTAAAATTTTGGGTGGATGTGTGGTGTAATAATCTGAGCCTTTCTCTTGTTTTCCCTAGACTATTTTCCTTATCAGTGCATAAAGAGGGTACAGTGTCTGATTTTGTTCAAAGGAGAAGTGAAGGTGTAGATTGGAGTCTTCTGTTTATGAGACAACTTTTTGCTTGGGAAGAGGAGGATCTGGCTGGCCTGCAGGAGTATCTTCGGGCAGCTCCCAACTTAAGGAATGTGGAGGATCAGTGCTCTTGGCTGGCTAATCCTTCTGGTGTTTTCTCTGTAGCCTCTGTGTGGGATTGGATGGCTTCGCAGAAAGGGTGCAATCACAGGTTAGTGATGAACATCTGGAACAATATTGCACCTCCTAAGGTTCAATTCTTGACTTGGTTAGCTTGGAAAGGTAGGATGAAGTCTGCTGCCTTTATGCAAAGGGTTGGGGTGCTTAAGTCTAATGCAAACATTCTTTGTGTCTTTTGCAAGACAGAGGTGGAAACTCAGAGTCATGTTTTGCTTCACTGTAGTACTATTTGGAAAGTGTGGTCTGGGATTATTGATTGGTGGGGTTTGTGCTGGGCCAGTCCTGAATCAGTCCACTCGTTGCTTAGTTGGTGGGCTGGTCATAAGGTGAAGAAGAAGGTCAACATGTTGTGGAGAATTGTTCCTATGGCTGTTCTTTGGTCGGTATGGGATCATAGAAATAACTGTTTGTTTAATAATACTCATCCTCATGCAGCGAACCTGGAGGAATTGGTGAAGGTTAGAGTGGCTTTATGGGCTAAGTTCAGGATGAAGGATATGCCTTACTCCGTGCATGATATAATCTCAAACTTGGGGCAGGTGTGTGGTTCAGTGTAATGGGGGTGTCTGCCTGCTGGGTCTGAGCTGGAGGGTGAATTTGGTTCTGTTTGGGTGTATGTTGGTCTGCTGGAAAGTGCCCTCCAAGCAAGGGAAGCAGATGTGACCTACTACTGCTGCTGGTGTTTTTTGCTATTTGTTTTTGCTGTTGCTGGTGTGTCCTCTCTGCGGATTGCTAAGGATCTTCAGGGGATTGTTCTGCTGCTGCTGATCTGACTGGGCGTGCTGTAGTGGGATCTTCCTTGGTTATGCAGCAGTATTTGGGTTTGTTGTGTTGGGTATGTGCAGATTGCTAATCTGGTCTACTCAATGCTTGCTAATCTCATGCTATAGCCCCATCCCATTTACTGGGATTCAGAGTTTGAATCAGTAGGTTTCCTCAGTTCTTGCTTTTGGCTGTTGCTGTTTGAGTGGCTCTTGGCTGTTTGGATTGGTTGGTGGTCTGAATTGGCTCCTTGTTTATATTGGAGGTGGCTTGTAGTGTGATGTCCTACTAGTGCGTTTGTAAATGGAGGTGGCTTGTAGTGTGTTTGTCCATAGGTGGACTGCGGGTCATAATAAATTCTGATTGCTCTGCTATCTAGTTTGGCAGCTTAGCAGCTTTGGGTTGGGTTTTGGTCTGTCTCTTTCGTTGGTCCCTCACCAACTTTGGGGTGCTAGCAAATGATAGGATGAGTTTTTTGGTGCCAACCTAGTTGGGATCATTTAGCTCATTGTGATGCCCCTGCACTCCTCCTTTCTTTTCTTTATTGGTGTAATTTCTTTCGTACTTTGTACTGGTTTTTGCATCAATGAAGTTTCTCTTTTGCCGATCAAAAAAAAAAAAAATTAGTTCTACAATAGCAACATGTTTTTCTATAATAGCAACATACTGTTGTAGAATTTAAACAATCATAAGAAAACTGGATTTACCATAAAAATTTAGACCATTATAAATTAAAACTAAAAACTAACAAACAAAAGTAATAAAAGACGATATTATACGGGTTTAGGTTTAAGTTTAGGTTTTATATAGAATAAGAGAAAATACTATGAGGGAGGATGTATAATAAAAATATAGACTATTTGCATACGGTCCGGATCGGTTCCAATCCGGAACCGTGGGTTTTAATCCAGAACCAATCCGTGGACTACGGATTTTTAATTCTTTAATCCGGAACCGAACCACGGATTCAAAAAATCAATCCAAACCTATCGGATTGGACTGGACTGGATCGGATTACGGATTTCACGGATTACTTGCTCAGCCCTAGTTGGTGAGGGGCCCAATATTTGACCGTTGACAGTGAGAGAGAGAGAGAGACGAAAAAAGGGGGACGATGATACGCTATTTGCCTATTTGCTTCGATGTTCATAATAAAAGCAAAGCAAAGCAAAGCATCCGCAGAAACAGAGAGAGAGGGTTTGTGGTGTGTTCAAAAAAGCTGCGGAGTATAGACGTGTCAGAAGTGCAGGGAGGGTTTCGACGAGGAAAATGAGTAGGAGCACTAATTAGTGCCACCACTAATTATGTGGCAGTGGGTGAAATGTTGTTGTGTCTAATTTTTTTTTTTTCGAAAAAATGGGTGCCACATCATTAGTGGTTGCTTTAGAGCACCACTTTTAGTGGTCTCTAACATTGCCCTTTCGACGACGTGCTTGCCTACTTTTGTCTTCTTCTTTGATACTTGGCAGCCACTTCTCAATGGAATGGGGGGCTTCACTATAGATAGTCTAGACAAACCCCCCAACCCAGCCACCTAATGTGGGAAAAGGAATCGATTGTCCAAAAATTTTCCTACTTTTTGTATCTAATAAAACAGTTGTATGTATATTTTTTGAACCAATAAAACAGTTATATTGGAAGTGCATGTCTTTTTCTTTTTTGAACTATATTGTAAGTGCATGTCTGACCTGTAGGATTATAGAATATGATCAAAATTGTTAATTTATTAACTCACAATTTTATATTTGATTGTAAATTTTTTAAACCAAATTATATTTTTGCCGGACTTTCAATCTCACAAAATTAACAAATTCTTAATATTGAGAAGGGTTAAAATCATAGTTTATGAAAGAAAAAGAAAAAAGAAAAAAGATGGATATAGAGTAATACTATACAAAAAAAATATTCATATATAATTTTTATACATAATGATGTGGTTCATTGTGAACCATTCACTTTAAAATAAAACATCATTGTAGATGAATTTATTTATAATAATGACAATGTCACATTATTCTTATCAAATTTTTTATATAAATTTTATACATGTTTAGTATTTTCCTTTTAGTAGTAATCATTTTAATCAAACAAGCCTAAACTTACAATTATTACTCAAAATACATGTTCCACTACTAGAAAAGTGGCTTTTTGCGACTTATTATTTGATCGTTGCAAAAAATAATATTTGTAATAGCAACCTTGATAATTTTTTCTTTTATTTATTTTTTCCTTTTCTTATACCTATGCCCTAACCCTTTTCACTGTTCACACACCCGACAATTCACAAATAGAGACTGATTTCCCCTAAATCTGATTTCGCTCGCTCGATCGTCTGAAGAAGAGACCATGGTCGTGATGAAGAAATTAGTTGTGATCGATTCTCAAGAATTATGGGATTGCTTGTGATCAATTTTGCTCTATAGATCACCAATAGTATGAACTCTCTCTCGCTCTCTCTCTCTCTCTCTCTCTCTCTCGTCTCAGTGAGTCTTTTCGAATCATTCATTCATTTTTCAACTTCGTCATCTCTTTACTTCGATCACTTGTTTCTTGTCATCTGAACTCATTGTAATTCAATCACTTTTTCGTCAATCTAACTCTCTTTCTCTCTCTCTCTCTCTCTAGTCAC